>JAOWBL010017706.1:17452-35599 GCA_028564865.1 Zenarchopterus dispar
TTTTTTTAGAAAGATATAACATTTTACTGAGCATTTGATGTGAAAAAGTTAATGAGGAAATCCCAGTGCGTGATGGGATCAATATTTTATACCTGCTTCATACTTGCTTAAATCAAACCCAACATCATCATAAGCAGTTTCCTGTTGCGTGCACTTTGTGAAAAAGAACATTTACTACCGTCTGAAGTATGGTTGAGAAAATGGTAGAAACAACATGAAAATATGTAACATTTTACAGCAGCAGCATGAATAAAAATAATTTATTAATTTTGTTTCATGTCATATGAAAAAAACACAGAATCTCTGAATGGATGAATGATTAAACAACAGCAACTGTGCTGGCTTTGTTTTGCGGCACTAAACAACGCTGGTGATGCTGCTGAGGATTTGAGAGAAAGGATAACTTACTGTGGATCATCTGACACACTGTCTGTGTGGCTGAACATACAGAGGGCAGAGAGGATGAAGAGAAAACACAATGACACATGAACACAACACTCTCAAAGAAGAAACCCGTTACCCTGTCATGCAAATATCTAAACACCGAAAGGGAAATATCTGACAGTAAGATGGGAGCGTAATATGATGTATATGATGTCAGGATCACAGCTGGCAGTTTTGGAAAAACTAAATTCCAGAAATACATTCGTATTTCTTTCTTTTTTTGTTTGTTTTGCAATATGCCTGATGGTTTTGGTTTATATAGCAGCTGTCCTTGACAAGTTCTGTGATAAATAATGTATCTCAGACAGCCACAAGGGGGCAGTCTGACCCAAAAATCAGCTACAACAGAACTTCACTGCAAAGCACAGCTCAAGGAAAAAAAAAAAAAAAAAAGCATTTGGCCTTGCAATGCAACTAAAACAAAATAATTAACCAAATTAAAGCACATAGAATGTGCATTTTTGATTACTGCAAGAATAACATCAAAGACTTAGCAGACTTCCAGTGTGTAACCTCGTAAGTTTGATGTTAACCACGAAGGACCTCTCACAGCTTTTTTTTTCTTTTTTCTCCCCCCTCTATAATCTTGGAGGAGTGTGAAAGAAAGTGTGGCCTGAGGTTTGTGTACCACAAGAGAAAATGGAGACTAAATTAAGAGAAGACTTTATATCAAAAACATCTAATTTTCTATGAATGTCTGTTTACCACATGGTACGCTGTAGCAAAACATCTATGTACCATATGGTTTCGATATGAAGATATCTGCCTGAGATGTATTTTAAATCTAATGTTTTTTTCAGTATTTTATTGGTCCAAAACTGGGTCAAATCCAGTTCAGATTCAACTGGAGTGATGCTTTAATCAAGTCTCCTAAAAGTGCTATTCAAATTTTTACATCAGCATAAATAAGCAAGTAAAAGCAAATATAATCTAAATAATTTCCAAAGCATTGTGTACACAACATGCAGTATTTTAAGATGGCTCTCGCAGTTAGCATTTATGTTGAAAATGGCTGATGGGCTGATGAGAAAAAGAAAGTACACCCTCTTTAAATGGTACAGATCTAGATAACAAGAAATAAAAAATAATAATTAAAAAAAACATCTGGTCATTACTAGGTCTTGGGATTGGAAAACAACTAATGAATATTTCACAATGTCATTATTTAACAAAATGCAGAAGCAGTGAGTGAAATCTAAGTGATTCAAAAGCTTGCAGAACCAAAATTTCAAATATTTTCTGTCCAGCATGTTTATTTAGCTTTGTGAGCATTTGTTCATGAACAGCTTTCTTAAAGTCCCACCACAGCATTTCAGTCAAGCTGAGGTCTGGAGTTTGACTAAATCTTTGCAACACTTAAAAAATTTTTTTTTTCTGTCTCCAGTCATTCTCTTGTGGGTTCAAGGTTGTGTTGCATGGCTCGGTTTCATCCAGGCAGATGGCCTCACACCTGACACCAGGATACTTTGAGGAGTTTGTGGTCCACTTAAAGGCTAAGACGGTGCCAAGATCATGTGGCTGCAGAAAGGAATCCCAAATTATCACGACTCCACCACCATGCTGGACAGCTAGTATGGGGTTTTTGTGTGTTTAATTTTCAGTAAACGGGAAGCTGTGCACTATAGCCAAACATCTCCACTTTTGCCTCGTCCACAGGACATTGTTTGTTAAGATGGACTCACATAATCATTTGAACTACAACGACTTTAATTGCTTAGATCTGAACTTTCAAAAGTGCTTAACAACAGCAACTGTTTTTTTTTTTAAGATCACGTCTGAGGTCTTTCCACTATGACTAGCAGAACCTGACTGTTTCTTAGTCTCTTATTCACAAATGAAACGGTAACGGAGCACACACTGCTTTTGCATTTTGGTTTAAAACCTGCAATGGAAAGATGGTGTATTTTGCTTTTCAGGTTTCATTTCATCGTGGCAGAAGCAATGCAGCCTCAGCTCAAGGACACATGCTGACAGTAGTCTTCCAAACAGAAGATTCCTGACTTTAAAGATGGACAATAATAATAATAATAAGCTCAAGCTCGATGCATCAGAATCTTATTAAATGTACAACTGCAGGACAGAGCTCACATTGCTGGAGGACCGCCGTCCAGCCGAAGTTTCTCTTGTTTGCGGTCATCTCTTTCGCTCAGTGCTCTTCCCTTCTGCCTGCTTGTATCAGTCACTTCTGTTGAAGTGGTTGCCATGGCGCTAGGTGCAGGAAGGAAGTCAGAGGGGCTTGGAGTGCTTTTGGGTGAGGTCAGAATTTGGCGGGCCTCTTTATCAGAGCCTTGTGCACCTGCAGCTCCTGCATCCTCTTGTTCTGTTGCAGTTGGATGTTTCCCAACTGCGTGGACAGCTTTTACTGCCAGAGTCATCGACTGGTGAGAGAATTCTTCCGAGCGTGAGCGAGCTGGAGAGCTGCAGAAAGTAAAGCAAACTAAGCCGTTTTCCTGCCTGCTTATCACTCTATAAAGTCAGACATCACTCCTCTGGAGGAGCCTGAATGTGGAGGTTCTTGAGGAAGTAAATCTGAGAAAACATTGCATGCTTACAGATCTTTTCAGAGCTGCTGGGATATGCAAACAAACTGGGGTCACAAAGTCAATCTGAAAGTCACTGAATGCACTCCTGCTTGCCACCCTGTGATGGACAGACGTTGCGGGAGGCTTATTATTGGACTGTAAACACCCAGAATGCACAGCAGGGAGGGAAAGACGGACCAGGATTCGGTCCAGCCTGGTCAGAGTCAGGGAAGGAAGAAGACCTCATTTCCTTACATCCTGAGGGTGGGTCACATGTTCATGCTCTCTGAGTGAGTGTGGACATGCACAACACTTTTGTGTCTATGGGTCTGTGCTGAAGAGTGTGAACAGATTTTCTCCAGGACCTTGAAGGTAATCTTGAAGGAAAACCCTGGTGTGATACAATCACCAGGTTAAAGGTTTTGGATTTGCTTGGAATCTGGACATTACATTTCAGGAAATGTATTTGTTCATTGAATCTCTGATTGATTTCATCAAAAACAATTCCAATTTTAAATGCAATATTTTATGGACAGCAGCAAATAAACACCTGAATATAGCAACATTTCCTTCTTGTTATTTAGTGTTTCAACAAAAAGGATAGGAGCATGGCATAAAAACAAAAATATACACTTTACTGTTATCATACAAAGTGCATTTTGAACACACTAAGCAACACAAAAAAATTCCAGTTTTACTTTCTGCTCAGAAAAAAATGGAACTAATGAGAAGTCGGAGAAGTCCGTATCACAGCCATTTATAAACATCCTTGAAATCCCCCTTTTTTTCTTTAGAAAACAGATGCAAACAAGACAAGACTTCCTCTGAAGATTCTTTTCACGTTCATGAAAATGCTGACAGCCAGGCAAAGGCATAACATCTGTGCCAAAAAATTAAATAAAGAATGAAAACTGGGGGTGTGACTCGTAACAACACACCAACAGCACTGTGAACGAAACACCGGCATTTCTTGGAAGCAACACCGGATGAGCCCGGATTGTGAAATAACAAGTAGACATTCTTCAAGAAAGAAATACAGCTATCTTCAGTCTTCCTTGGAACTGTGTAGACTATGAAATATGTTATGGCACTGCTCCTTTGTCAGCTCACAATGCTCACCTTGTTGCACTTGAGACCAAATGTAGAATCTGTGGCCCCAGATGGCCTGCTGGGTAAAGATCTTGTCCAAATCAAAAGACAAACCTCCACATGTTCAGAACAGTAAAGCAGGTTAGAATTAGGACAGAGCCTGTCGCTAACTTATTATGTTGGAGGGAAAGGGCAGTGGAAATTCTGATCTGATAATAACGGCGCCAAAGTGTTTAATGACGGAATTGAAATACCAGCTGTGAAAATTGGAAATATTTTCTAGCACAAAAAAAAAAAAAAAAAAAAAAAAATCCCCATCAGTAGATAAAACCTGTGGCTTACCCTGATAACTCAACATTATGTTCACATAGATATGCTGTTGCTGCCAGGATTATTATCAAGTACAGTTATCTATTTGGAGCTGGGTAACTCCAGGGTAAAATGAATCTGGTGAAATAAGTGAATCAGTGGCAGGTAAAAAAATAAAAAAATAAAATAAAAAGTTGTAAAACAGAACCAGTACCACCTGATTTGGATAAAAACACACTTTAACCAAACATTATTTGAGCTGATCTGAAACAATAATCTGTACTGGAAACTTGACTCATAGTGAGTGTTAAATTATATTGCTAGACGAAAGACAAGGGAAGAAAAAAAAAACCCAAATAAAACAAACAAAGCTGCAGTGGAAGCCAAAGATAGTCAGTTCTACTTAATTAATTCTTCTCTCTTTTTAAAGAATCCCCAAACATTTACTTTTAAATACAAACTAAAGTTGCTTGGATTGATATTTATTTAGCAGCTGGGCCAGCCATGACCAGAATGAGTGCGGGCTTTATGCAATGATGGATGCAGGATGGCTAACAAGACCTTGGAGAAACAAATTTTTCTGTTTTTTCCCCAAATCTGAAAATATCAGTTTCAACTGAATTTGAAGGAATATCTTATTACTTTTAGGAAGGGTTATTCGCCTTTGCAATCTTGCATGATTACTACTATTAAAAACAACCCAGGTCAACTTTTCACTCCAGTCCCAGTCCCGGCAACATCTGGGACTAACGACATGGCACATCAGCAAGGACAAACAGCAGGGCTAGGTGGAAATCATGGCAGGGACCACTATGAGACCCAAGAAAGTAATGATGGAAGAGGTAAGGAAGAGAAAACAAGAGCAACCAGGCAAAAGCTTGAATAAAAGGAAAACTCATACAGATTTGTAAAAGCAACTCGACCTCCACACCTACAGGGGGACCCTCTGAGCTAAAAATGACAAAAACGCCTTTGTGTTGCTTTAATATACCAATAAAGTTCACTCTGGAGTGACAAAAGATCGATGTTTTCTCTCAAGGATTTCATGTTTTTACTGTAGTTTGTTTTTGTATGATCACTAAAAGTACCAAGATCAATTTTTATGAAACTCAGTGGAGAGATGGCAAATACACAACAGTAAAGCCCATATAAGTTTTGGTATAGATATTAACCAAACTCACCAATACTGTGTAAAAGATCATTACCAAAAAAAAACAATTTTTACCTAAAACATGTGAAAATAGTTAATACTGAAGAGCTATACAGGAATCAGAAGTGGGCTGAAGACTTTAGGATTAGAGAAAGAGATAAACAAAGCTGAAGACCTTTGCTCTGAGGTGACTGTCAGATGAGTTACAGTCTCCCCGGGAGGACCTGCGAGTGGGTCAGGGAAACTACAGGGCAGTGGCTCACTTCTCCTCCGCATACCCACAGCATGGATCTCAGTGCAGGATATGGATGCAGTGAGCCTCCCTTCCTTTTGAGTATCGTCCTCCAGAATCTGTATATGGGGACTGAGGAATGGGGAGGGAGACGGGCTGCTGTCCTCTCCAGGTGGGACGACTAAGCTAGGGACCTCACTTGGACTGAAACATCGTCATACACCCACACAACCCACCCACACACACACAGGGAGGAAGACGTCATCACGTTGGAATGGAGTCATTGACGCAAGGAGGATGACAACATGATGGTCAGTTGACACAAAGACAAAGTGGGTTCGCACAAGAGAGGAAGTGAAGGGAGTCAAGGAAACACCATGGTAAAAGGTGAAGGATGGAAATGGAGAAAAGGAAAAAAATGAAAATGATCAATGAAAAATGACTTCGAAGCAAAGCTTTGATGAAACAAATTAACTGATTTGGGGACAATTTTGTGATAGCACCAAACAATGAAAGACACGAAAAGGCACAACAGACTGACTGGACGGCTCGGTGCATATGCAACATGTTGTTTACTTTTTTAATAATGTAAACACAGTAAAGACTAATTAGAGTTCAGATATTTGGGTTTTAATTAAATATCTACAAATTGCCTGCTGCTGCCTGTCAACACAATTAAAATGATGATATAACCTAAACTGAAAACATCAACAATCACAAAGCAATAAAGTAAACCCTAATAAACACAAACACAACAGTCACAGTAAACATGTTGACACAGAAAGGTAATTAGAGGACATAAAGGAATCCACTGAGCAAGAAGAAATTTGAAACTTGTGAAGCTCTTGTGTGTTGACATGACAAACCAACATCTGGCAAAACGTCCTTCAGTTTTAATCAGCTACGACCTCAGGTTTTGACATAAAACATCCTGTCAAACTTTTCTGGAAAAAAAACTTTCATCTGTCAACTAAAACCTATCGTTTCTCACCCTTTGAAGAAATTAAAAACTTAACTGTTTCAGAGCTTAGACCTTCTGCTTTTACAGTGTGTTATTTTTTTTAAATTACAACATTCTGTCTGCAAAACGTTGCTCCAGCCTTGAAAGGTAAAAGGAAAAACTATATCGAATCCAATCACGAGGGGATAAAGCTGCTATGTTTCAGACACTCAGCATAGTCTGAACCTCTGCTTTAGTGAGAGAACATACACATCTGGGCTCCATCAACCTCTCGCCATCTGTACGCTAGCAGACAGAGAAAAATAACCGGCAGCTGAAAGGTTTCACTGCAGACTTGAGCAGCTTGACATGCGTGACACCTTCTCCTGAGGTACGAAAAATAAAAAATAAAAGAAATGTACTGCAAAATAAGTATAGTGCTGAAAAATATATAACACAAGGGTTTCAGTCCTCCTTTTACACTGCTGATTTTTATTCACTCTATAAAAATGGCATATGTATTTTAAATTACTTCATTTTTGGTAATATATTTTAACTGATTAATATCAATGACTTTTATATTTTAAAAAAGGGTATGGCAGGGCTGTCTTTGGACAATAGATGTATATAAATGGTATATCACAACAACAATATTGTGAATACATTTGTTTGTTTACTTTTTGCCATTTTCTTTTGTCACACTCACCTACAAGGTCTGTCGCCCCCTACAGGTGAAGTGGCGGTACTCCAGCTCTTGCCTCCTCCTTCTTCTTTGTCGTTCTTTTTCTTGCGCAGCGGTGTTGGCACATATCCACTCTGGTTGCTCTTGTTGGGCAGGTACTGGTTGAAGGGCAGAGCGGTTCGGGGTTCGCTGACTGACGTCCGCCGCGCCAGCATGTCATCCTTATGGACGTCTGGTATCTTCCTGTGAGGCGGGCCGTCTGACTCCGAGTCACTGCCACGGCCTAATGTGGGGAACAAAGGTGGGACTGAAAAGTGTTCCAGGTGTCAGTGGACCATTCTTATCATTCAGAGGTCAAACAAACACTTTTTTTCTGAACAGATTCTTCAATCTATTGCTGTAATCTCAGCTGCTGCCTGTCTTTGCCAAAAAGTTTAAAAGCCGACCATAAATCCCCTTGAAACAATCTTTTCAGTCAGAGAAAACCAAGTTGGTAAACTGTTTTCAGAGAAATATGGAAGGAAAATAGGAAGAGGATGACAAATCAGGGTAAGTAATAAGTCCAAAGGGGGACTTATCGATTGAGGAGTCTCATGAACAATATCTAAGACTTATTACTTAAAAACAGAATTTCTCCTTCAGCAGTTAGATCATATGGGTTTTACGCTGTTATTAAATGCACTGAATTCCAGCTGCAGATCATAAATTAGACCTAAGCAAGTCGATGGGCCGTGTTTGTGAAAGAAAGCAGGCACCATAAATCATCCCAGAGTTTGCATTGTGCAGCATGTGCCGACTAAATTTTAGCCCGGAGTAAGGAAGAATTTACTCAGGATGCCACTGTGTCTGTCTGCATCACATTTTAATAGCATTAAATAGCTTTTGAATGCTGGTGTCAACACCTGGCTTTGCAGAAGTGCACTGCTCAAGGACTTCCCCCGCCTGGCTTGATAAATTCCTCAGCGGCGGCTCATTGAAGCTGTCACATGTTTACAATTCCTGTGATATATTCCTAACATACCAGCCAGTTCCACCTTGATTTGGTCATTTTTTTGGAAATCCTTCACTTGCTAGATTTAACATGTCCAAACAGAAGGAAATGAATACTGCTTAGCTCTACTTATCCCAAGGTCTCCCAGAAATTCCTCTCCAAGATGTTTGGTGCACGTGCTACTGTCCCCTCCCTTCGATTGCTTCTGTACTCAGTCCATGAGTCAATGTATGCATTTTCCGAGTAGGAACCCACATTTCCAACCAGATCTGAGCCATAAAATCTTTCAGTTTTAAGCAGATACACGTGGCAGCAGGAAAGTTTGATGGTGGAAATGAAAGTCACATTTTAAACTTACGATAAGCTCACTTTATAGCAATAGCCGTTTCTCTAAAAGATTGACAGATCGTGGTCCAAAAAAACAAAACAAAACAAACAAAAAACAGCCCTGAGGAATCTGTAGTTCCACCAGTGAATGGTTCAATTATGACTCTTAACCCATCAATTGGAAACATGAGTATCTCTGCAATCCGAGCTGATCCATCTGTAAGACCCAACATATGGCAAGATGTGCTCGCTGCACTTATGGGAATACTGAGGATTGGAGGAGCATTTATTTTATTGTGTGTCAGTGCTATACTGTACCAGGCTTTTAGAGAAACATACTCGCATCCATATCCATCAGCATGTACGCAGTGCAGGGAAGGCAGTTGAGATGGATTCAGGATGGTTTATGATACAGTCATACTGAAGCAAAATCAAGAGCGATAGCAATGCCTTCTGAATTTATAAAAGCATCAACATGACAAAAATAATGCCCATCTCATACTAGGACTTGATCATTATTTATACAGCAGCAAAATGTGCATTATCTTTCCTTGTTATGTGTGATCTACTGTTCTGAAGTCAGAGTGAAAAAACATAAAACTCCAGGGAGATGTTTTATGCTTTCAAATGCTACTCTGAATGTTAAAATGACATGCTATTTTTTTAAAAAAAGTCCAGCTGACTTGTTTGTTATCCTAATTCTGAAACAAATACATATCAAGAGGTAAAGATGCTAGACTGTAATTACAAAACACATAAAAAAAGAATAGTCCTAACTCTCTTCATGAGTGCAACATCTCCTGAGTATTTTCTTAGGTATTCTCCTTGGATCAGTGAAGAAGAAACTATGACTAAATATTTATGCTTGGACCCTGAAAAGGATCTAGAGTACTGTGCAAAACTCTTAGACATCCCGAGTCTTTATATATTTACATCCTAAAATAGGAGTTTAAAATATTAATAAATATTTATCAGGCGACCAATTACTGACCTTTTTTTAAAATAAAATAATCTGTGTTTAATCCGAGGAAAGACCTTACATAACAATAACACACACACAGACACAACCTCACCATGCCCAGGACAAAATGACTTTAAAATCAAAAGTCAGTATTTAGCGTGATTTCCTCAGACCAAGTACAGATTTAACTTTTCTTAGAAAGTCCCATACAGGTCCTCACAGTAACATTAATTAGGATTCGAACCTACTTTGGTTCAAGAGAACCAGGTTCCTGTGTTTTCTGCTTGAATTTTTAAGAGATTGGAAATAAATACAGATGCCATTAAAATTTCTAATAAAAACAAACAAACAAACAAAAAAACAAGACTCGGGATCCTCAAGACTTTTGCACAGTACTGTATTGAAAACAAAAAGACAAAACATAAGTCTGAGAAAAGTGATGCTCATCTTATAATGTTCTATTTAGCTGAAAAAAACCTCAACAACAATACTTTTAAACATGTATACAATGGTTCTTGACTGGTTCATGCCAGATGATGCTTTTGGCTCAAAAATGCAATAATATGCAAATTCAGTAAAGAAAAAAAAATAAACCAGTGAGGAAGAAGAAAAGAGGTTGAATCTCAAAATCCCTGTAAGTACATAAAAACTGTGGACAGCCAAAAAAATCAACCAACACTAATGCCTCATGGATGTGATGCACTGCTTTTATGAAGAAACAAACTAAACCACTTGCAAACAGCAGCAGTGAAGCAACCAGCTACCCATCTACAAACTCTCAACTGTCAGCTTGTGTTCTTCTTCTTCTTCTTCTCCCAGCAGACCACAAGCAAACAACGGCACACTACTCACTAACGTCAGGACTCATTTGTCACAGAATGAAAGCAGTGTGAAAGTAAATGGGTAACTGATCTACAAGACAAACCTGAATTGTGGACTCGAGCTGCATTTTCTACAAAACCCTGAAAAACTATCTCAATTACATTCTTCAACTATTCTTTCAAAAGCTTTTGATTTGCTTTGGGTGTTGCCCTGAAAAACTGGAGAGCAAGAAAGGATTTATTTTACAAACACCAAAAGCCCAAAGCGGCTCATTTATAAAATCTGTATCTTTTTACATTACGGAACAAAACATAAAAGTGTTGCCAATATCGAATCTCTATAAGAGAATGAACCCAAATTATTGTCAGAATGAATTCAGTTTTTAGTCCTTAATAAAGAAAAAGCTTAGTCTGAAGGTCACAATAGAAAACCATAGCACAGCTATGTGGATGTTAAAAGTTCCTATATAGAGAGTATTACACAACCTTGATTCCTGTTCATTTTGATATAGAACCACATTAGAGTCATTTTACTTTCAATGCAACTACAAAACTTCCTAGGTCTTTTAAAAAGCCAACTTTACCTCACACAGTCTGAAAACATGCATGTTAGGTTAACTGGTGATTCTCTATTGTGTGTGTGTAGTATTTGTCTAAATGTGTCCCTGTGATGGACTGGTGACCTGTTTAGGGTGTACCCCTAACTTTCACCTGAAGGCTAGCTGGGATCGGCTCCAGCAGATCCCTGGGATCCTGCACCGGAATAAGTGGAGATAGATAGTGGATGGACGTGTGGTGCAGTGAGAATCGTCTCCGCCCTCTGCTCTTCGCTCTATATGCTGTTTTTGGTTACCTTCTTAAACTAATCACACATGTTACTGTTCAGTCATAATTGGAGGATGTTTCGTTTTGAAATGAACTGCATTGATCTAAGAGGGGCAGGATTAACCTCACTGGGGATCAGTGCATGGGCTGGGTTGATCTGTGCTTGGAGTCCTGCATATCTGCATACATAAATTTTACTTGCATGAGCAAAAAATCATCCTGAACAGCAAAAAATTGCAGAAGCTCCTGGGATGTCTGCTGTTCATAACTTTTATTTATTCCTGAATTCCTAAAATGACAAATAGCCTGGAGACTGTGTTTATTATACTTTAAATCAGTTTTGAACCTTTGAAAGTCTGGAAAAGAGTAATATGAGACCTTTGACAAACTGACCTACATTGGCAGATCAGATTTAAAGTCTTGTATTCTTCTAAACCAGAGTGAGAAATAAACAAACCAATAAAGATCCAACAAGTCTTTCAAGGAATGCCACCACAGAAAACTTTGTTCAAATATATAAAGAGCTGTAATTGCATTCAAAGACTCACTCTTTGTGTGTGTTTTTCTTCAGTTTTTTTCTCAGCCAACTTCTCCCACTTGCTCGATTGTTTTTCATCAGTTCAGTAATCCCTTTGAATTCTTAAAGTTTGGATCAGATGTAACATAAGCAGCTTGACAGTGTGACTAATCAGCTGTGGGTTAAATGTACTGGATAGATTGGGTAATAATTATGCTGTAAAAGCTGGAGGGTTTAATAAGATGCCCTGAAACTGTTTTGCATTCTGATCCAACAAGGCAACTCAACAGTGCATCTCTCATCGTGGTGGTTGATTTCCTTTTACAATCTTTGCTGAAATTTAAAAAAAAAAAAAAAGTCAGGGGTAATGGCCCTCATTAAGTGATGTTTTGAAAATCAAATTCTTCCTGCTGCGGTTCTGCTTTCAAAAACCGATTATCTGCAAGAATGACAACAAAGATTTGGGTCAATTTTCCTATCTTTTCTGAGGAACTAAAATCAATTAAGTCCTGCCAAGTTTTAAAGAACTCTGGTTTGACAACAGCTTTGATTTCGCCGAGGTTCCTTTGCACTTCCCTAAAAACAAAAACATAGACAGGATGCTTAGCCTCGCTCTGTATTTTCCCACATCGAGCTCAGCAAAGAAAATTATGCTGTGACGACTGCTGTAGTCTTTTATGGGCTGTTGTTAAAGTTTAAAAGGGCTAAATTAAGAAATGATGTAGTAATCAGCAGATTTTATTAGGATTATATGGTCAGTTTTGGCATTATAAAAACACTACAGATGCAATTTTTTTAACTCAATTTCTGATTTCAGCAAAAAACATTAAATAGCTTCAATGCTGGAACTGTAGTTTATGTTTATTACCCCACATCTCTTTCTGAAATGACATACTGAAAACTTAACAAACATAAACTGTAAAGTTTGGGTGATAATTTTAACCACGCAAGACTGCACATCTGTGTTCAGTTTAAATGTGAATTTGACAAGTGTGAAAAGGACCATCTCCTACCATCGCTGCTGCCGCGGGTGACCAGGACGTCTGGCGACGGGGTCTGTCGTGAGCGTGAGCCGAAGGAGTCCAGGCTGTCGAATGAATCCTCGCGTCCGTGGCGTGGCGGGGAGAGAGAGTCGCTGCGCTCAGAGTCCCAGCAGTCGATGTAACCACTGTCCCGGATGCTGCGTTGAGGGCTTTCTGCCTCCTCCGCCTCCTGGGGACATGTAAATACACACCCAGACTTTATAAAATGCTCGTATAAAAAAAAAAAAAAAAAAAAGGGAAAGACACCTGACATTTGGTGATCAACTATTAAGAATGCATCTTGTCTGTTTCATCCTTGCCTTTGAAATCATATGCTTATGTTTATGTTTCAAAGAAACATCTCGCTCAACCCTGCAGTCCACCTGCATCTACTTAGCAAATAACCATGTTGAAATGTTTCTATTTTCCTCTCCCTCTCTCTTCACCTTGGTGACCTTTCCTTTCTCTGCCTAAGCTTCAGATGTGCCCATGCTATGATGGAAGGTGGAGAAGGACCTTTCCTGTCTACTAAAAGGCTTCCTCTTCCTGACCTCTGGACTCTCTTTATTGCTGCTTAAAGACTTGTGAAATGATTTGTGTTTTCAAGTAGGCTCCACGGCCATTTTTCTTTGTGTGGGAATTGTCTCTGACTGTGACATTTGCCTGCTTTGCTGTGGCAGTGTAATAGCATTGCTCGTTAAAACTGCTTTAGGCGATCTCTACCTGCATTTAAATCATTTATCTTTTACAAGGCCAGATGTTTGAATTTTGTTGACTTGTGCATGTACTTTCAAAATTGATACAGTTTCCTTCATAAATCTCTTTTTATTGTTAAACCTTTTAAGTCACGGAAACCTGCACTCATGGAAATGTATCTTTGTTTTGTTCATCTGCAACGTGTGAACATCTGGGGAACTAATCCCGGTGAATTGGCAGTAATTTCTCACTTTTATAGAACAGCGAAGGGATGTCACATTGCGGAATAAATTACGCCGGGATGACATCATGGATATGAAAGACTGTCAGAGAGCGCTTGTGTCAGGGAAGTTCAAACCGTTCTCTGTTCTTTTGGTCAGCGGAGGGACATAAAACAGGTTGAGATTTGCCATAACACGTGGTTTGTAAAAGGTCAAGACTGGACCTGGGGTGGATGGTGTTATCTTTTCTGTGAGATCATTTCTGAGAAATCACAGGACTTTTCACACACTTTGTCACTACATCCCAAAGTAAGTGATCAAACAGAAACTGTGTGCCTCGCTTCAAGTCAGATTGGCAGGACATTTAGTTACAGCAGTGATAAAATATGCACCTTCTACTTAGAAGAAAACATATCACTCCCTGGTGCTTTTATTGTGTAATGACTGAAGGATGTATAATAAAAAAATTACACGGATGACAATTTTGTTACAACAGATTTGAATTTTCAAATGTTTTTATCCTTAACCACCATTTAATATAGCTTTGCAGACCTTTCGCATCTGTGACAGCAGGCCCTCGAACTCTTTCAGGTCCAGCGTGGGCCCGTTGTACGAGGTGCAGCTGTTGGCGGCACGACCAAGCCAGTAGATGGTGATCAAAACCTGTTGGGACAAAAATTAAAGAAAAAAAAAAAAGCTGAAAAAAAAAATCATCTTGAACTTCGTTCTAGTCTCTTGAAGGTAAAACATTTTAATGTTAAAAAAGAGCCTATTTTCACTGCAAAGGAAGATGTAATTAATAATCTTACTTTTATTCTTATCTTAACTTTTAAAAGCAACATGGTTTAAAGGTAGGGTAAGGCATTTCTGGAACCCTTCTTATCCCAGGAAAGTTTCTGTCACATTCAGTAAATATCTCCTCACTGCCTGCACATCTCAAGAATACATCTTAAAACACACACACACACCAATTAGCCTTGGCTCCGTGGACTGCACCCAGAGTGGGGTGGCACCCTGCCTCCCAAACAAATATTGCTCTAGCCAATCACTGACCGGGAGCGGGGTGTGTGTGTGTGTGTGTGTGTGTGTGTGTGTGTGTGTATGTGTGTGTGTGAGTGAGTGACTTCATGAAGAGGTGTGTTTTCTCAAAAAGCCCAGGAGGGCAAGAGGGGTGGGGGAGCCATCTCTCTGGGTTTTGTTGATGTTTTATGTCAAATGTCAACAAATGTGACATCATCCAGAAATCCCTTACCCTGCCTTTAATTAGTCAAGCTGGCCATTTGATAAAGTAGTTAAGACGGCTTTGTTTACATGTGTAATCATTATACTAAACTTCCTTAAAAACTAATAAAAACAATTATAACAGACAACACATGCTTACATTCGTAAAGTGAAAACCAAACTGTACCACTAGAACTCTTATTAATAACAAAAAAAAACAAGAAACAACAACAAAAAAAAAAACGGAGCAGCTTTATTGTTTAAGTTTTTTTTTTTTTTTTTTAAAAAACAACTTCTTGAATCCACATTAGACTAAACCCAAATAGGGCAAGTAGATGTGCAGTAGGAAAATTAAACACAGCAAGAAAACCTTTCAGTATCAAGTTAAAACGTTACAATAGATGCAAAGCATAGTGGTTTAAGATAAAAGTGGATAAAAAATATTCTACATTTGATTTGTTTCAGATCACTGGAAAGCAAAACAAGCTGGTTTCTTGGCAGTTAGAGATGTCCTGCACACACACACACACACACACACACACACACACACACACACACACACACATGACAAAACCAAGCCCTGAAACTTGTTGTGTACACTTTATCAGCTTGTAGTATATAAAAGCATTTGAATTCAGTGAGTTTTCCATTTGCTGGTTAACTGCTTCAGCCCCTGAGCACATGAATTATCAGCTCCAGCTCATCTCTCGTAAACACAGAAACACTGCTGATTCAACCCATCTCTGCTTCTCTTTCGTTGTTCTGATCTCTGTAACTGAATTCCCCAACGTAACGTTGAGTGTGACTGTGGACCCGAGCCTCAAAGAATTCAGAGGAAGTTTTTTTTTAGAGTCAGCTTATAGGACAAAAAAAAAAGCAGAATATACAGATGGGGAGATCATGCAGGGTGACTCTGGCACTGATGGCTCTGTGCTTCCAGCTATATTTGCAGTGTCCATGTCAACCAGCACTCCGCAGGGATCGCTTTGATAAGAGAGCTCAGCATGGCTTAATGTGTTTATTTCAGTCAAACAAACAACTTCTGCTATTCAAATACACTTTGAGGACAAGAAAAGGGACAGATGTACCAATCAGACGAAGCATAAAGCCAAACTAGTTACTTTCTGTGACACTGCATTTGAACCCTAAAAGAAAATGAAGGCTTCATTTTTAGGAAGCAGAAATGGACAGCAGCTGTGGACTTAAGCCGTGCTAATAAAACGAACAGATGAATCCACGTATAAGACGCTTACACTTTATACCCTGCATGAAAAACTGGAAAAGCCTGATTGTAATCATTATGGAGCCATCTGAGAAGCAAATCTGACACTTCCCTGCGGCCAGTTCAATGGTATATCCGTGCATACTCTCCGCGAAAGTGGGTCAGCCCCAAAATGAGTTTCACTAGCTTACTATTGATCTTCAAACAAGTCCATATTGATCCAAACTGTTCAACCACAAAGATAACGCAACCCAGATTTTATGCCAGCACGACTTATGCATGAAAAACCAAACCAAGCAGTGGACAACCGTATCAAATGGACATTTGGGACATGAGCGCTGGGATGTGGGAGTTCAAAGGAAAACACTGTTTGGAGTTTTGAGTGATAGGAATGTAAACATCAGGCTGACAGGGAGGCGATACGCTGTGTCACGCTTGCTTTGCCTCATCAGTTTCAGGAGCTCTCTGCTGTGATGTGAGACCTGCTGAACAGTTTCCATCAAAAATCAAATGCTTGTCTCCCGTGGAAAACAAACCAAAGTCAGGCAAAGACTAGTGCACAACACACCCAAGAAATGCATCTATTATGTGAACATGTGTTAAAACACACGTGTGTTAATTCACAAACAGAAAGTGGTACATTCAGCCTACATGGTAAACACGTACAAGCAAGCGTTCTTGTTCAAACCTTCACCTGCTACACCAAAATGTCATGACTCCAGCAAAAAATTCATCCATCCATGCATCTTCTTTTTACTGTAAAATCACATTTGTTTTCTAAACAACAGCTCAATCCCCACATCAGCAATTTCCCTTCGATGCAGGTTCTTCACCTCTCAATATTTGATGTGTTGCAGCTGCAGCTGCTACCAGGTCCTAGTCCTCAGATCTCAATCTGCAGGGCAGAGCCACTGTCTACCAGCATGTCATTGCAGCGGGTCCTGGCTTAAGAGTTGGCGGTCTGGAAATCTGTGAGCCATTCGCAATAGCTGTAAATGCCGACTAATGAAGCTGAGGGTCCCTGTGTTTAGTCAGCTAAATGAGCTAGCTCTGTCGGCCAGCTCTGCAGCTCCACACATCGACTTGTTCTTACACCGGCATCGCAGAGTGAGTGGAAGGGAGACAGAGGGAGAGAGTGGAAGTGCCTTGACTGCAGAGTGGGCAGGGCTTGCATTATGTGTGCCACTGCTTAAAGAAGCATTATTAGTAAAAGGCCGGAAGATGTTGAGGCACGTTTGAGCAGGGAAGAAGAAAATGCAATGGCTGTAACGTAAATAAACACAAGGCTGCTGACAGATATGAGAATAAAATAACCAACTATATCTTATCTCTCTCACATTATGTGTACGTACGTACATATATATCTAAAAACACGAAATGTACATAGAATAGAAGGAATAAAATAAGACAGATGAAAGTAGAGGCACAGGTGGTGAAAACATGAGCACAAAAAGGTCACAGCTGGCCATAATAATAGTTTCCATTCAAACATGCAATTAAAACACAAACAAATTATCCCAGTGTACTGTAATTCAGCAGCAACACTTACATTCTTGAGCCTTCGACTGCAGTCACTTCCCCTGGAGAACAGGACAAAGAAAGGGAGAGAGGCATGAGCCACTGGAACTGCTATAAAAGCACACAACATCTCCCACACATGCATACAAAATAGCAGCAAAAGTACAACTTACTGAAAATACGAGGACTCTGAGTGAATGTAGCCCACTAGGGCAGAAAAGGCTCTACCATCACGTCTTTACATCAAGTTTGTTTTCAGATGAAGTTTTTTTATTTAATAGCTTCATCTGGAATTAATAGTTGCATCACAGGACACATAGAAGACCAGTTTCTGTATTTGCCCTTTAGAACCAGTATTCATCATCCATCCATCCATCCATTTTCTAAACCCGTTGTTCCATTTCTGGGTCACGGGGGTCTGCTGGAGCCTATCCCAG
>JAOWBL010017713.1:0-35599 GCA_028564865.1 Zenarchopterus dispar
AGCGTTATGTATATATATATATATATATATATATATATATATATATATATATATATATATAGACACACACACACCTGCAACAACGTGACATCCTACGTGTGTTGAAGAGTTGATTAAAAGTTCACACATTTAGCCTAAAACACAGATCAGACTTTATGAAACTAAAGGTTATCTGTGTACCTCCCATGAAAATGTTGCAGTAGAGCACAAAGTGTGTCTGTCTGCATGTGCGTGTGTGTGTGTGTTTGGGAAAGGTCACTCAGAAAGAGGGACATGATTAGTGAATGATTATTTGCAGTCAGTCATCGTTGTGACGTGAAAATCCATGTGGAAGAAGAGTTGCCTCTCACTGGCCAGTTGATGTGCACCAATCGATAGCTGAGGAAATTGGTCGGTGGTGCAGAGAGAGGGGGTGAAATTGTTCTGTAAGGGAATTTGCTAAAGATTATTTATGGTCATACATATATTTCTGCTGACACATCAGCAGTTAGATCCTGGATTACAGGTCTTTCATTACACCACAAATGTTTCTGTTTTCCTATTCCAAATGGCAGTCTCGGAATTGTATTTCACGGCAAATGGCGGCTATGTGATTGCATCCCGGGGTTCAAATGAGGATCATTTACTCATCTACCCTGTCCTCTTGTCATAGGTCTGCTAGCCAAAATGTGATGCAGTCTTTTTGCCCTTTTCTTATTTTGTCTTCCTTTCCTTTGTCTCATACCTTTGTCCTTGACTTTTACTGAGGCTCTGCTTGTGTCATTTCCCTCTTTCTTTTGAGATCGCCTTTTATTTTTAATTTTTCTCTCTTTTTTTTTCAATCCCACTGAGAATTGAAGAGGACCTTTATGAACATTGTGCATTGCAGAATAAAGCTGTCGTGATGGCTGGGAATAAGGTAACATTAAACATGCCACTGTCTCAATTCAGCAGAAAGACCCAGGGAAGATTAACATGTTTTTTTCCCCCCTCATTTATTGCCTTACTTGTGTAGAATAGTGGTGACCTGCAAATGTATTCAAACCTCGAGCTCATTTTTTTTTCTTGCTTGATCAGGCTCCAATGTTATGACATTATGAAAACGATAAGTAGTTTAAATAATAAATGGATTCGTTTATTGATATAGCCAGGCCATTTAGTGGCAATTACATTTGAGTCTGGCAATATTTGGACACTGAAACAATTTCAAGTTACAGTTATATATTTTTATGGGCCTCAACTGGAGAGACTCAGCTGCAGTTTGAGCATTTGCACAACCAAACTGAAGGATGGACTTTTAGAATTAAAGCTATTTAACCCATTAAGAACTTGTTTTAATTAATCTGATGTCTTTTTCTAAGGGGACAAAACTAGAGAGTTCAATCCAAAGCTTAAAAATACTTTTCTCAGTGTTAGAACAGATAAAAGGTCTGGGGTTGATGTTATTTACTATTTACTATTTTTGTGAATCCACAACATGTGTTTAAAAGATCTCTCAGTGCCAGAGAACCATCTCGAGATTCTAAGAACAAATGAAATTCATTAAAGAAATGAGAAAAAGAAGTGTGCACTGCAAAAATTCTTTTTGAAGAAAGTAAAGATACCTTGTTTCAAGGAAAATAAAAGACTATTTCAGACTGTTTTGCTGGTTTCTAGACAAGAAAAATTTTTATAGTCCGCTGACAGAGATATTTTTACTTAAAATGAAGACAATTTTGACTAGATTTGGGAATATTAGGCTTTTTATACCTGTTCTTGCAGTGTGTCAACTGAAGATAGCAGTGATGGACAGTTGGAAGATAATTTCTGTGGTTAAGAAAAGTGCTTAACATTGTCTATACACATTCCAGTCATGAACATGCACAAAGAAATGTCAGAAATGTGCATACCTATTCTTCTTACCCAGATTCACTAAGCTGTGCGCATGAGGTCAAAATGTCCATCAGCTACAATTATCAGGAGAAAACCACCAGCCTCTGCTTCATTTGCTGATAATGAATAGTATTTGCTTCATTTGTTACAAAATTAGCTTTTTGTAACACCTAATGTCGGAAAGTCAAAAGCCAAGATGGTGAAATTACTGGGGAGACTATCCCTGAGCCACAGGTTTTCTGAAGAGTGCTTTAAAGCCTCTTTTTCCTCATACTATTTTTGCACCATGATGCAAATGGAAAAATCAAACAGGCCCACGAGCTAGTGGCCAGTTAAGGAACTACAATTTTTATTACTCCAGGACTGGCCTGAACCCAGGAGTTAGATAGTTGGTGCTTGGTTAAAAGGTAGAATATTACTGCGCATAAAAGGATAGCCATTGTGTGATTTGTTTTTTTTTTTTTTTTTTTTGTCATCCCCATCCCCATAGTAGACCTAGCTATTTATCGGAGCAAGAATATCCCCTGTATTAAGTCTTATTACTCACAATCTGAGAAAGGCACCTTAGTGTTACAAGGGTATGCCCTGAAGCCATTTTCATAAATGGAGCAAGATGGGACAAACAAACAGTTATACAGAGCGTGACTAGCTAGCTAAGAATAGCTCTCTCATTCACAAAGCCTACCTTGTAGATGAAGCAGCCGTTTTCATGTTTCATCTGCTAAAGCAGAATTAAAAAACTTGTCCTCCACCTCATTTAGCCTCACTTACACCTTGTTGTTTTTGCCAGGCTAATGCATAATGCCAACAGTGACCAGCCCATGGCTCTCTTTCCCTCATTTACTTGGTACACACTGTACCAAGTGTGTGTGTGTGCGTGTGTGTGTGTGAGGCAAAGACAGCCTATGGCAACAGATAGAGAAGTATGCTCTTTGCAAGTAAAGAAAAATAATAAATATAGGAATCAAAAAACAAAATATAGCCTATTTCATAGCACAACAGCTGTAGCCCCTTAACAGGGGCTTACTTTTAATCTTATTTTGAGGGGTAGGTACGATTTTACTAAGCATGCCTTCCAGGAAATAAGTCAGTTTACTTTATTGTTTCTGTCCACTAATTAGTGTGTGAGGGAGTATCCAACACTACAGGTTTTAAATTTGCATGATTTGTGGTAATTATGCAACACCCACGCTGTCACACTGAAATTCATGCCCTTATGGCATTGACATTTTAAAGAACAGTCATCTAAAAACTGAAAATGTTAGCAGCAATATAAAATCACTAATCTATAGATGACAGGACAGCGGTCACAACTCAAAGTTCAAACCCAATTCTACTGGTTGTATGGCGATGCAAAAGTATAAACTTAGTTACAGCCATGTGACAGTCTGTGTTGATGAACACTCGGTTTGGTTTAGGTGTCTGACGTCCATCCATTGAAAAAGATGTGGCTGCTGACTCACCCCAACTGTGCTTAAAACCAGTGCTCACTCTATACTTGGCAAGTACACATCTATTTTTGAATCAAGTATTACTTTTACAAGATGAGGTCAGGATGGTTGCAAATCCCATTAGCAAAAGAGCTAGGAGGCTTCACTGGGCCACTTTGGATGTTGCCACTTTGCTAAAGCACTCCAGATTTACAAAATGTTGCATTTGCAAGTGTAATTTATTTATTTTCGTGCACTTACACATTTTCCTACACCCTCAAACCTTTCATTCCATTTTGAATTACAGTTGCTATCTTTAATCGAGACCATTATTTTTCCTTCAAGTTAAAGAGCAGGTTCCTTTGTTGTCACTAAGTATTCTTTCCATCCAAATGTTGTACTTCTTGCTTTCGAGTATGCTCTACTTTATAATCTCCCATTTCAATACACATAAGTAGTGTTTTATCAAACTGAGGTCATGTAGTCTATTTGAATACAGTTGTGCCACTATAATGCTTAAGAAAGGATATATCCAGCAGTATTTCCATGGCAAGAGATAGTAGGAGTAACTAATCATTTCAGTGCGTCATATTCAGTGTATACTGTCAAATCTGTGGTCACAATCAGTACTCTGCCAGCTCAATGACAGAGGTGTGCTCTGATGTCCTGCTTTCCAACAAGCCTCAGCAACAGGAGCAGGACAATAACTGACAACTCTGTAGTGCTGTTTGAAAGCACCATAGATTGAAGTAGTTAAAGCACCAGGTTCCATAAATATTTTCTTGTATCATAAATTTATTTTCCATCAGTTGTGGTTTCTGCATTGCATAAATCCTCTGCTCATGTAATAATTTCAGAGGGTTTTGTAACAGTGTGGAATGATTAATACATTCAGAAAGTAACAGTTAATTGAAAAATACATTTTCACACCTCTAGAAAGTGGTAATTCTCAGCCTACTCAGGGAGTGGGTGTTTTTAACAACACTGTCGCTTGAGAGATGTTGCTGAACTCTTCTGTTCTGAGGTTGTTTTTTTTTTCCTTTGTACAGTGTTTTTCTTTTGACTGTCAAACTGGAGATGAAAATTACCTTGTATCTACATCTGATACAATGCACCTCCCCTCTTATGGTGTTTTTGTACATGGCCTTTGAAATGAGAGGAGAAAAACTAAACCCAACTTTTTCTTTTATTCCACAAAATGCTGTGGTTCATTCAAGAATTATAATATGATGCAAATTACAGGCTCAGAAATGTATTAGCAGAAGATTTCTGGACAGCTAAATGAACCAGAAGAGGATGAGATAAAGCTTTTCTTCAAATTTTCACCTTTCTCCTTCTACTACATGCTTGGAAAATGTCAGTGGTTTCATATTCAGAATTACTTACTATGTATCTATTCTTTATGCAAATTCATTGACCTCATTGTAATTAAAAAGCATACTGAAACCAACAAGGGTCTGACTTTGCTGTCAAAATACCGACAGTTCTTTGAGAAATGGTTAAAGAGTTTGACCCATGTTGATATTGTTAAATTACACATAGAATAAAATGCCTTTGTCATTGCATCCAAATACAACAAAATTAGAGAGCTACTCTAGGAAGGTGCCTCATTGCACACAACTACAAAATGCAGACATCATTCACTGCACACAGACACACAAATGCTAACACCCATACATAAATATATCTCATACTTCAGACATTAAAGCCATTCACACAACATTTTCTGCAAAATTACATACCCCAAAACACACACAGTCAGTTTCATAAAAATGCATAAGTGCATAGTAAGCAGGGTTGAATAATGTAGATTACGTGCTGTACATCAAAATAATCAACATGATTAAGAATGTGTGGCTTCATTCAAAACTGTCATTGCCGTATGAAAGAAACTGTTCTTATATCGGCTGTGTGACTTTTCAGACACCTGTAATATCTCCCTGAGGGGATAAGTGGAGTCAAACAGGGAAGTACCAGAGTGAGAAGAGTCTTGTGTATTTTTTGTGGCTTTAGTGAGCCATCTAGAGCTGTTAATTTTCTTCAGAGAGAAAAGGACAGTCACTGATCTTTGGGTAAAGAAAAATACCAGCAGCTTCTCACAGTGGTTGCTCTTTTTTTCTTCAAATTCACCACGGTTGTGGTGTTGTGCAGTCACGTGAGTTTGTCTGAGATGAGAGGTTCCTGAATATTTAAAGCTGGGAACCCTGGGAGGGAGTTGGGGGGTGGCGGTGGTTTAGCATCACATTTCTTGATAAACCCACAAGGAGCTGCTTGTGGAGTTGCTTGGTTTTCTGGTGTTGAGTGAAAAGTTATGTGTACCACATGACCAGTCTGTGGCCCTCTGCTCTTCAGGCTGACTCATCTCCTCTTGAAATGAGTCAGACAAGTGTGGTGTCATCAGTTAACTTTATGAAGGCGTTACTGGGTGAGAATAGCACAGGGTTCAGCACACAGGCCTGTGGGGAGCTGGTGCTGAAGGTGATGTTGGAGGACGTGTGGGAAAATCTATAATCTAAAAGCAGATGTGAATGGAGAGGCCAAGGTCAGATAGCTTTCAGATGTGGATGTCTGGGATTATTGTGTTAAATGCAGAGCTGCAATCCTTGACGTGTGTAAAACATCTCCATATTCCAGATTCACAGATCTGAGCATTTGCATTAGCTCACACTGCTGGGTAGTGAGTGGATGGGTGATGGGGTCAGCACATCCATATGGTATGCTCTACCAAATACCATACCAAAGAGATACACTTTGCTGGCAGCAATGCTCAGAAAGGCAGTTTTGTTCAAGCCATAACTTGTTGCATGACTGGTCCAAAGTTTGTTATGCTTTGTTCTATACCAACACTAATAGGGGGAATTAGTTCAAAACTAATGATATATTTTAAGCCTAATATGCAGATTTAGCAGAAATAAAGATTTAACAACAGAATTTTGTCTTCAGCCATCCGGCTTCAGAGAGCCTATGACCTCTGCATCATCAGATCTCTCCTTATGACTGACAGGGGTGGAGCCTGATATATTTATATGCACATCCACTTCAAGGTTGAATGTCTTGTGCACTTAATCATTCTGATCATCAAAGTTATAAACTTGAGTTACTACAGCATTTCTGTCTGCTCTAAAATGTCTCCTATGACCTCTTCCATTAACTGTGCTCCTCACCTGGGTTTGGCTGTTTTTTTTTTTTTTTTTTACAAAATTAGTGCTGCAACATTATTTAAAGTTTTCATATCCAAAATCATTGATTATGATTTTAATTGTGTAAATTGTGGAAGAATTAAAAAAAAATATATAGAGAGAGGCTATAGGAATCTACAATATAGAGTGTCATATCATTTTTTCAGTTTTCAGTATAAACTGGGCAACCTGATGAAATCATTATTTTTTTTTTCAGTTTCACCAATTATATAAATGCACCTGAACAAAAAGTAACCAAAACTTTCACAACTGCATTGAAATTTTTTGATCCAACTTCCTATCACAAGAACTCAGAGATAGAAGATTTTTCAAAGCTTGAATTTCTAAAAATATTTATTTTGAAACCTAAAGAAATATATCAAAGCAGTATCCAAAAACCATTAACTACATAAATAACATGTCTTAAGATAAAAATCCACCTGGAAAGTACAGGTCCGTCAACAAGCATTTAAAAAAACTTGTCTATTCATGCCACTGAAAAAAAGTTTCTATCTAGGTTTGAAAAAGTGGGGTGTCACATGAGTGTTAAAATGTGATGGACATTTAAATGTTTTACTTTTAACCAATTATATACACAAACCTGAAAAGAATCAAAAATATATCAAATCTGAATGGTTTTTTTTTCATTTAAAGTGCTCTCACAAACATAAACACGGATGCAACTTTCTAAATAGCTTGAAAATACTTATTATTTCACATATCCTCCCTTTCAGTGGGGTTGGTGTCAACAGAGGACTCTAGCCATCTGTTTGGGCTTCACTATAATAAAATAAAACATAAGTAGTGGGCCTTTTGTGGCAAGTGTTGAGTTTTAAACCATGGAAAACCAGTTTTTTAAACCAGTTTTTAGAATCTGGATGAAAAGATAAGTCTTCTCCTTTCTAATACCTCATTTTTCCTTCTGTGTATCTTCTGTAACATCATTGCAGCTGCCCAGCACTATGGTCAAAAAATTATTTTACAATTACAACATGCAAACAAGATAAACAAGAAGCATACATACATCAGTTCTCCTCTCTTTCCTGCACATTTTTCTGAATAACCCCCTCTGTCATATTCTGTCAATGCACTAAAAGGTTTTAGGGTTTGAGCTGCTTGGGATTGTTTTAATGAAGTGAGCAATATCTTCTTTGAAGGATATATTCTCTGAATGGCAGCAGGTATTACACCAAGAGGAAGTTTCAGATGTAGTGCCGCCTGAACCCCAAGCATCATGGTCATTGTGGATTAGTTTTTAATGTAGTCTTTCTCATTGGCCAGGAAATGCAGGTCCCAAGAGGAGGAGAATGGAGCCAGAAGTTTGCATATTGATAAAGCTTAATGAACAAAAAAAGCTGCAACAGGCAGGAAATCCAGGGAGGAAATTCATAAACGAAAGATTGAAGACACTGATAAGAAGATGAACTAAAAAAAAGAAACCAGGGCAGTACACAGTTTGGACTAGCAGGTAGGACGAAAGTCAAAACTACATTCAAACTCACAGGGGTTGAAGAGACACAGGCACAAATGATCAATCAAGATAGGGTAAGGAAAATAAAACAGGTCAAGGTAAACTAAAAGAAAACTTTCAAAGTAAAACAGGAACAAACCAAACCGAAAGTCAAAGACAGTCATTTGCTATCATATTTCTATAGTTTATTAATGCTATTATTTTTGTTTTATAGTTTGTGCAATGTTATCATCCCATTGTTGAGAAAAGTGCTAAATTCTTTGAATTTGAGCATTGTTTTTCTTCAAATGTATAAGGTTCAAAAGAGTCCTTTAAAGATAAAGTCGCTTTTTACATCTGAAATGCTCAACTTGTGTGGGAACCAGACATTGGGTGGATTTGGACTGGCAGGAGACCAGGGCAAAACCTTGGAGGCTGGAACAGCAACTGAAAAAAGTCCATGGTCCTTTTAGCTGCTGTCTCTATTAATTTGTTGGTCCAGGCACTGGCTTGGGAAACTAAGACTCCATACCACTGGTGGCAATAGTCCAAGTTGTGTGTTCCTTAAGACCCCCTAACACTACACCAAAGTCCTACCACTGAACACCATCTTACTTACTGACCTGGTAATAGTTCAAATTAGTTTTTAGATGTGCCACAATTTTTTATTCACCATTTGTGTAACCATGTCAGCTTTTTAGAATATGTTTCTAGAATATACATAAACGAAAGCAGTGACTATTAATATAAAAAGACACTTTCCAGCAGACACTGATAACCCTGAGCAGCACTGGAGCCACTGTGGAAAATGGATGGATAAACGTCAACACTATGCAATCTTTAGACAAACGGAGTTGTACTCAGCTTTTATAAGTACAGCTTAAAATATTTCATATTTCTCCTATGAATATTTGACACAAGACATTTATTTGATTTTTTTTTCTTTAAAAGAAAGAGGTCACTCTCTTGCTTAAGTAAACTTTTTTTTTTTTTGTCATAGGGTCACAAAGTCAGATTGTGGCTTTCTTAGTTGCATATAAAATCTCTCCATATATTTTCAGGGTAAAGGGTGAATCACTGTGATTACAAAACATGTTTTAGATTACTTTGGTCTAACAAATGTCCCCGGGCAACCATGCAACATTGGCTGTCCAAGCAAATATGCAGTGATTCAGAACTAGGACATTATCAGAGGACAGATAAATAATCAAGGCATATAAGAGGAATGAGGGAGTGTGGGTGTTTACTTTAGTAAGATCTAGTAAGGTTTAGTAAGGTCCAGCTCTTTGTTCAGGTAACCTTCTGATGTCATTGGAACCACTAATGGTGAAATAAACAGATGGAGTTATAGCCTTGGTTTTTGGCCACAGTGCCCTGTTACTAAAGGGGCTCATGAGTCATAAGTAACACTGCCCAGAAATTCAGCCCACATTTAAGAAAAATAATAAATAATTTGGCCTGTTTTTGGAAAGTATATTCCTATTAAAATGTAAAAAGGCATTTTAACAACCCAAAATGGAATTGGGTTGCAAATATTCTGCTTTCTGTTAGTTATTTGGCTTCATCCCTACATCTCATGGAGCTGCTCTTGATCTGGACTAATATTTTCACTCACTTGCATAATTGTTTTCTCTTTTCTATATGCAGTATGTTAACTTCAGAAAAAAAGTCAGACACATCGCTCAAGTGTTAAGCCAGGGAGCAGCCATAGACAGGCAAAAAAAAAAGAAAAGAAAAAAACATTTTGAGGTTTCAGTGTATGACTTTGAGCACATGAATCGGAATAAGCGCTCCACTTAATTTTTGTAGATGAGGTGAGAGTAAATACAAAGTCAGTATGGCAGAGCTGCCTTTCATCCTGATGCTGTTCGAAGATTTGCCTCTCTTAATAAGAGATGAGCACTTCTGAAAACATGATTTGTGAATTTTCTGTTGACAGCATTCTGTTTCCAACCATACATGCATTTTTATTTTACATAGATCACGCACTTATTCGGACAACTGAGAGAAGTCACATATTTTTGAAAAATTAATAACGTTGAACTGAAAGTGCTTGAATGTTTATTTATTCATTTATTCTTGGCTTGCAAAGTCAGATTGTGTGCCAAAAATATTTTGTGAAGCCTTTGAAAAAAAAAATGACAGTGTGTACTTTTTTTTCACCACACCTTGAGCTTCTAGGAAATAATCCAAGATTTGATGTGATCACACATATATAGTGCCAGTATTTATCTTAGAATAATGTTCCAGGTAAGAGAAAATCTCAAAAGGTGTTTTTCCCTCCAATAATTATAAATATTAGAAAAGGACTGATGTCCAGATCTGTGGGAACTACAGAGGTATGAAACTGATGTGAAGTTTCAGGAATTGGACATAAATGCTGGAGACTGAAGTAGGAGTTTTTAATTATGTCACAAGGATAATACATTGTGGTTGTGCTCCTTCACAAACCACAATGTATTAGCTGTCAATGGAAGCCTTTTGAACTCAAACATGTAGAATTTGCTTGTAGTTGGGTCAAATCAAATGGACCGTGCCAGAGTTTGCTTGGAGCTCTTTGAGGAATTTGAGATTGAGGAAAAAGTAATGCGAGCCAAGCTAGGTCAAGAAAAGTGGTTACAATTTATAATTAGGAAAATGAATTTGTGAATAGGTTTAATGACAAGAAGAGTTGCACTGTTTGCGGATGACATTGTGATTTGTAACGAGAGTAGAGAGCACATGGAAGAAAATCTGGATAGATACACTAGACAGAAGAGGACCAAAGTTCGGTCACAACAAGACAGAGTATAAGTGGAATTTAAAGAGAAATGAGCAGAATGGGGATGAAGATACAGGAATGTAAATGCTTGGGCTTAATTCTTCAGAGCAATGGGGAGTGTGGACAAGTGCTGGCAAGATGGAAAAGATTATCTGGAGATATTTCTGACTGAAGAGTAGCAAAGAAAAGAAAAGGTTTACAAGATTTTAATTACTATTCTATATGTCTTGGAGACAAGGGTACAGACCAAGAAATAGGAAGCAGAAATGAAGAGTTGAAGATATTATGGTGTTCTTTGGGAATGACAAAGATGACCATGATCAGGAACAAGCACATAAGAGGAGTGGCCAGGGTAAGATGTAATTGTAATGAGAGGCTAGATTGAGAAACTTTGGACACATAAAGAGGAAGGGTAATGAATACATTTATTAAAGAATTCTGGAGATGTAGCTGCAAGGCAGAATAAAAAGGAAGAAACTTCTGGAAGAAGTGAAAGAGTATATGCAGTTGGTTGGTGTGTGACAAAGGAAGACGGAAGACGAAGAAGGAAAAAAAAATAACCCACAGTGGTGACCCCTAAAGGGATGTGCTAAAAGAAAAAGAATAAAGAAGTGTATTTACTCCTAGAGGTGGAGGAAAATTCAACCTTACATCTTAAATATAGTGAGTCACCAATGTAGTGAGTCATTATACTTAATATCCATTTTTTCTACACTAGTAATCATGTAGCTAAAGTAAGATGTAAAGGGGTGTAATAGGATTCCTGCAAAGCCTGAAAGGAAAATGATCTCTTTTTCTTATAATCTTATTGAAAATGTAATGTCCTGAAGACATGGGGATACGTATTTGTAGCAGTATGAAATGGGCAAGTGGGTAAATGGCTGCATCTTTACTGCAGTTTCAAAGTTTTCTCCACAAGCTTTGCTTTTGCTGATTTAATCAGAACACTGGGGATGAAGCAAAGAAAAAGCAGGAAGAGAACTCATATTCACTGAATTCATTCATTCACCAATGTAACATTATGTAAAAAGGATAAAACATAAAGCAAAATGGTTGTACACAAATAATACAAGTCAAAGATTTGAACACAACTGATATTTTTTCTACTATATGTAGATTTCATATTTATTTAAAAAGATGCAGTTATTCAGTATTAACCACCTCAACTTAACTGCGTGTAAAAGTACCTTGACATCACTGCCAAATATTGTCACTGGTATACTAGATGTAAGCTGAATGTTCTTTTGCCACAGGCAGTAATAAAATCAGCGTACAGAGACCTCAACTTCAGAGGTACAGCTTATCCTTTGCAGTGAATCTGCAGCCCACATTCCAAACAAACAGTGATATAACAAACACCCTCCAGTAAATAATACTCCTTATGAAAGGTCAGTGCCAGGGCAGTTTTTTCCTCTACAATTTCTTCGACAATGAATTTAAATTCAGAAATTTCTTTAAATATCTCATTTACTGGATTGCCATGAGGCCTCTATGGAAGTGGTTACAATAAATGAAAGGAAGAGAAGCACACTATAGACATCTGGCTCAAGAGCTATGAGTAAAAACTAAATGTAAACAGCCATCACAACAAAATATTAACAAAATGTATGGATATCACAGATTGATGGATGCAGACCAACAGTATCTGTTATAGAATTTCCCTCACAGACAGTTCATTGATTATTCACATTGATTATTCTGAGACAAATATTCTGCGATGCCTATTAAGAACATTATGGAGGATGAGATGAATATAGCTTCTGGCTGAGTGAGAGACTCAGTCTGATCCTTGACACATTTTCATGCTTCTTTTACTCCTTTAAGAATGGAATGTTCAATTATTTATGGTATGTCGTCACCATGAATGCGCAGCAGCGTTCGTTTATTTTTCTCCTGGGCACACTGCCCTTGTCATTCATGGTCACAGTTAATTGATTGTTTCACAGAGTAGTTCTTTCAAAGAGGGAAGAATGCAGAGGATACCATGGACTGCAATGTTCATTGCAGCACCAGAGCCCATGGGTGAAACACACAAAATCAGCTTAAATCAGAAAAAGTTGGACTTATGGATGTTTTAAAAAGAAAGAAAGAAGGAATAAACACTACAGCATTTTCATTTTAAGATGTGTAACTTTTAATGTGAATCCATTTCACTCCAGCAAAATCAACTCTAGGTCAACCCAGCAAACTTTTGATCCAGTGCAGACCCAGTTTCAGTTGTCAATGCTGGGGTTGGGGTGTAATGCAGTTAGCTAAAACTAAAAGCCTTCAGAAACAATCATTAAATCAACAGATTTGTTTTGTGATGTTACCAATCACATTTGTTGTTGTCCACATCAGTCACATGTATTGGTACATTTCTGGGGAGGAGTACAGGCAGGCTAAGGCGGAGGTTGCGATGTTGGTTCCCAGTTATGATGGATGTATTTCATTGGTTTGACGTAGAAGTATAAATCATCTGTTAGGCTATGTGCTTGTTTTGTATGTATGCTGTTAGAAGAAAGAAGCTGAGCATTTTGCATGAACACTTTCAAAATTCATCTAATTTTCTCAAATTTTCCGGGCAATCCACAGTCCACTTTTTTAATGATGGTGTAGATAGCGACATGAAAACATAGTAGCAAGCATTGCTGACCTTGCCTGTGGTAACAAGAATTGCAACCGCGAACATGTGGAGGATGGAAGCATATAGATGTTTCCAGATGACTGGACAACTGCAGCTAATGTGATCAGGGAGATGGGCTGGAGAGTACTTGATATGTTATCTGGGAGAAAGGTAGATAAGAGGAAGTCCAGGAATGTATACAGAGAAAGAGGTTGCCTAAGAAGTGGGACACTGAAGGGATGGAAGAGAGTAGACAGGAGTACAGGGAAATGCAGTGTTAAGTTAAGGTAGATATGGCAAAGGCCAAACAGAGTGTATGATGACTTATATGCAAGATTGGGCAACAAGGAGGGAGTGACTGCTCTGTACAGGTTGGCAAAGCAGAGAGACAGAGATGGGATGGATATGCAGCAGGCTAGGGTGGTGAAGGGTAAAGAGGAAATGTATTGACAGGAGCCAGAATTGAGACAGGAAGATGGAAAGAGTATTTCCAAGAGTTGATAAATGAGGAAAATGAAAGAGTAGAAGACGTGACCATTGTGGACCACAAGTACCAAAGATAAGTAAAGGTGAATTTGGGAAGGCACTGAAGAGGATGAAGAGAGGGAAAGCAGTTGGTCTAGATGATATACCTGTGGAGGTGTGGAAGTGTCTGGGAAAGGTGGCAGTAGAGTTTTTGACTTTGTTGTTCAACAAGATTTTAAAGAGTGAAGATGCCTGAGGAATGGAGGTGAAGTGTGATGGTGCCTGTCTTTAAGAACAAGGAAGATGTGAAGAGTTGTGGTAACTACAGGAGAATAAAACAGTGCTATTTGGAAAGAGTTATAGAAACTAGGCTAAGGACAGAAATGAGCATTTGTGACCAGCAGGGTGGCTTCATACTGAGAGAGTACTACAGATGTAGTATTTGCTTTGAGGATGTTGATGGAGAAGTACAGGGAAAGCCAGAGGGAACTGTGTCTTTGTAGATCTAGTAAAAGCTTATGACAAGGGGCCTAGAGAGGAACTGTGGTACTGTATGAGGAAGTCTGGAGTGGTAGAGAAGTATGTTGGAATGGTGCAGGACATGTATGAGAGCTGTAAGATGGTGGTGAGGTGTTTCTTAAGTCTGACAAAGAGTAGTAGCCTAGTGGTTACAGAGGTGGTTAAAACTACGGATGTGACATCAACAAAGGGAAATGAATTTGAAGATTATTTTCTAAATTCCACCTCTGTTACCTGAGTAGGTAACAGAGGTGAGGCACTCTGGGCCCCTGAGAGTATATACATATATATACTCTATTCTTGTGCATCAGCAGCATAGAAATGGGAACTGTTTGTTTCTTCAAATGGGCCATGTATATATATATTAAATGTTTCTTGAGTTGTCCATCTGAACCAGCTCACTGGTGTCACTGCATTTACAGCAGAAGCCAAACATGCATGCTTAAAGATAGTCTTAATTGTGATTAACTTCTAATACAGAGAGGAATTTAAGAATCCAAGTTGAGGAAAGAAAAAAGAAATGAACTTACTTTTTGTAACATGGTGCAACTAACTACCCACACTAATTTGTTTTTGTCACTCCAAACAAATGGATGTCAAAATATTACTTGAACATTTAAAGCTAGTGTAAAAAACATGAAAAATTGATCCATCTAGAATCTGTCAAGGCTGATGACAGATTCATTGGTTTGTGTGACCCATTTTAGTCTGAAACCAATATTCTGTTCCTCTGAGAAAGGGAGGGAAGAGGAAAGATGGAACAGACAGAAATAGCCAAGTGTAAGGTAATTACAACACATAAAGCCTATAAACTAATAAATATTTCATGTTTCTAGTTATTATTTACTGGTGCAATTCTGCTGTGACTCCCATTGTGACATTTCAATGTTTATACATGTGCCAAGTGGGAACGGATGAAAGCCAAGATTCTGGAATGTTGTCTTTGATCTATGATAATGTTCTAAGATTAGGCTTTTGATCAATATTACTCTGGTTCTTTGGTACCCTAAAACTTCCTTTGGTCTGCGTTACAACTGCCAGTCTGAAATGGATCAGATTCATTAATCGAGAGAAATGTGCCCACTGCCAATCCCTTTGTGACTTTTCTTTTTCATCTTTCCATCTATATCAAAACTGTTATTTTGAAAGCAAAATCAGCACTGACATAAAAACTAAATTTGATCTGCATGTGTTTGAGTCATAGGATTAAATATAATCTAGCTTTTGATTATAACAGTAATACAGTGCTGAAAGGAACACTTGAATGCCCTCTAAATAAGCAGGAGCAGACGGGTAATTTCATGATGGGAGGATCAATATTCTGCAAGCTGCAAGTTATGACGGAGGACACAAAACAGGAAGGCTGCACACAACTTGGACATTTTTGACTGCCTTCACTTACCGTCAAACGCAGGGTACTGAAGGTAGCACATTTCTGAAATATTTGTGTGTGTGTGTGTTTTTTAAAATAACTGAAAACCCCAGAACCATCAGAACTTAACAGTTAAGAGAGCATTCAAGTTTTAAAGTGAGAAACTCTAATAAGTAAAACACTTTAACACAATTTCTCTTATACAGCTGTAGAGTAAAATTTCTACCAGGTAGACATTTTACTAAAGCTTGACTACTTTTATAGGCTCTTATTTGTTTGTGCCAAATACATATTTGCACAGCAAGAACATTTTCTTTGCAGTTAGGTTATCAATTTTCTTTTCTGCTTGTTGCATAGCAAAAAAAAAAAAAAAAAAAAAAAAAATCAGAATTGGGTGTAATTCAGTTCAATTATTAAAACTTTATAAATCCCCAAGGTTAAATTAATTCATAACTGTCAATAACTGCATCAAAAATAACTTGGAACAGTTGTTAGACTGAACCAACTCTAATACTTTGTCTATGGTAGATGTCATCAAAATGTGTGCTGTATCATAGATGAAGGAACTGCTTTGAATGAATGTAAAATGTCAACACCTGTGCATCTATCTCCACAGAAATTCCATTTCCATTCTTTGTACTATCCAGGGCTCTTTAAATATACTCCTATATGGGTCATTTGATAGTATGATAAATGATAACTGGCTGCACCAAGGGACATTAGTAAGGACCCAGTGGGAGTCTTGTAGACACTTGGGGCTTTGAGCTCGATCTGACTTGCATCCCCAGGGCCATGTGTGATTAATATGTTCTCAGTTTAAAAATAATTATTGGCCAGTGTTTCCATAAGGAAAAGTTATGTACAGCACTGCAATTTGTCAAACAGAATACTTAAAGTGATCAGCAAATATTTGGTCAAAATGTTGGTTTTCAATCAATTTCAAATTAAGAATATGGAGGACCCTCAATTCCAACAGCCAACAGGTATTTTGGCACACTCTTCTATGGACTGTTTCTGGTCTTATGTTTTAAGTGTGCCTTCTGTTCATACTACATTTTTCCAGTCTTACCATAGATATTTAACAGGATTAAGATCAAGGCTCAGAGGGCCATTTAAACATTGTCCAATATATCTTAAGAAGTCATTCTTGGATGCTGTGGTAGAGGCTGAACTTCCCGACATTGGGAAGTATGTCTTACTCCAGGATGCCATGACAGTCTTGAGACTGTGCACTACCAGTTCACAGCAAAGTCATCTCAATACATACATACAGACAGAAAAAGGAAAGGTTCACTGCACTCCAGTTAAATACATTCAATTCGCTTCAATTTGCTGTAGTTCATATCTTCAAATCAATTTAACATAATTCATTTCAGAAAGTTAAAATGCTATGTGTATATTTACAAATTCCAAAATAGACCCGTTTTCCTGTCCGACCCAGTTTCCTGCCCTGTCTGATTTTTTTCCTTCCCATTTGCTCTTTTAATCCCTGTTGCTCTAAATTTCACTATCTTTTTATGTGTCCCTCTCTTAACATTCTCTCCCAGAGGCTTCTCATCTTACACTTACCACACTTGTCATTAAAGCGCTCGAACTTACTCTCTCCAAGACTCATTTGTGTATATGTGAACATTTAGAAAGCCAGGCTCTCCTGAGATGGCCAAAAGTGTAATTTGACAGCCATTGGATGTGCAAATCCCTTTCAGCTTTGGACTTGGATGTGGTTAGCCAGTAATGTGTTCCAGTTTTAGGCTCACAGGTGAAAATTGGCAGGTTTTGAGATGAGCAGAACAAGTGATTTTTTTTTTCACCTTTTGAAGTTTTCCCTGGCTGTGTTAGAAAAGGAGTTCAAACACAGACTTTAATGTGGAGGAAGGGACAGATGCCTTAACTTATTTGGAGTTATATTTATTAAAATAATGCATAGCTCCACTTATCAACCTCTAACACAGCTCTTACTGGGAGGTTGGGTGCTCATTTATTTATTGACTAATAACCAAAATATAAATTCTTTTTGAAAAGCATGTCTGCAAACATGCACTAGTTTTCTAATATTACAGCAGAGGAAATGGCATTACTTATAAGTTCTTAGGACTACTTTCATTCAAATTGGATTGTACTGACAAACTTAAATTTAGGGTAACAATTGTTACCTGGAGGGGCATGACTAGGAGTCTATCCCACACTGGATTTCTGTGCTAGTCATCCCTTGCCTAAACAAATGCTATGTTCAAACATACAAGTGTCCATATGTGCTTGTGGCATCAACAGACTCCACACCATAGTTTAACAAATAAGATAAACCTTTAATAGTTTCACAGTGGAGAAATTTCCATGTTACAGCAGCAAAGATATCTATCAAAAAATGTAAATATATACACAGTCACACAAACTAATTCAATGCTACTAGCCAGAAGTAAAGCTCTTTGATATAATTCCTCCAGATACTTAGGATGTAAGTGTAATTGACTTTATAGTTGTTTCTTCTAATCTGCAGACATACTATTGGACATCTGAAAACTCCTTGACAAGAGATTAGCTGAGCTGAGCTGTGATCTGATCACAACTTGTTGGTAAATTGGAACAAACGGCAGTGAAGGATACCGAACAGCCCCGGTAGGCATAAATGTCTAGTGATGGTTTGATGGAAATGTATGCCAGAGGAACCTGTTAGCGAGAGTTTCAATTCCCACCTCTGACAGAGCTTAGATGCATTCCAAGGGATCCAGGGATCATTAAGCCCAAATGGGCCACATTCTGTACCTTTTTTTTTTTTTTGTACAGACAGAAGACTAGCACAGCAGCCACAAGGTCATTGGTGCCTGCTGTAACAGCAATCTTCAAACCAGAGTAGACACCCCGGGTGAGAAATCACAGTAGCTGTGTTTCAATTACAGAAGATTCTCACTCAGCCTCCATAGTAAGGTTTCTGTTGCTGTGAGAGTCTGGTTGATAACCAAATCAACAGAACAATGTGGATTCTGTCTAGGCCCTGGAATGCAAGATCATTGCTATAGCCTGATTATGTGCCTGTCACATGGAATTAAAATTATCTGGGGACCCACGGTAATTTGTAATGATCACGGGGGATGTATGTGATTTTAATTCCTTTTGAATGCACCGTGTCTGTGATTTGTAAAGTAAAAATTCCCCAGCAAATTACCTTCCCTTTTTCCCCAAATACAGAGTTCATGAGAAAATATCATTCCAATCTCAAAGCACTTCAGTAATTCAGTGATGTACGGGATGGAAGCTGTTCAAAAAATTCCTCTCATCATCTTTTCTGCCTCTTTTCCAGGGTAATTTTGTAATTGTGGTATATAGCCCGACATATTACAACTTCAGCCTATATCCACCCCTTTTCATGTAATGATGATATTTTTAGATGATAATCATCCATAAATTAATCCAGATCAATAGAAAAAAAATGACATTATGACCCTTTTGGCTGCATCACACAGTAAGAAACTGTTTATCTTCAAGCTCAAAGCCTCTCTGACAGTCCAAAACATTTAGAGCTTCAACGAAAGCTCCAGATCTGCTTACGTTTATGTTTACCATTGAGTTTAGTGCTACCATGGCAACTTGCAATGTATATCGATATGCCATTTTCTGATTTTTTTTTTCTTCTGTCAAAATGAGACATGTAGTAATTGAAATCTAACTCTTGAGTGTCTACCCAGATGCTTTAAATTCAGTATTCAAGTTTAATGTTAAATGAAAGGTAATTGTTTATTAAAATGAAGGGCCTCGACATCACTTCCAGGATCAATGTTTGGAAATTACGGTAAAACATAAACTTCGCATATCCTGCGCAAACTAAATACATATGTCGTTCTGTAATTTTAGGGTTATTGTGGTCCAGATGTTATTTAAGTCCTGTGCAAAAAGTACATTACCTTACAGGGGCAAAGGCATTTGGGGGAACCACTCCACATTTGCTTTTTAGTCATCGAGAATGCATTCGACTGTCTACCTTGGGGTATCCTGTGGGGTTGCTCTGGGAATGTGGGAGTATGAGATGCTAGGTCCATTGCTACAGCCATTCAGTTCGTATACAAACATATATGGCCTATACAAAGTTGGATTTGTTCCAGGTGAGAGTTTTCTTATGCCAAAGTTACCTTCTGTCACTGATTCTATTCATAACTTAATGGACTGAATTTTTGGCGCAGCATTGGAGTGTAGAGTGTCTGGCACAGTGGTGTCAGGATTTTCTGTTTGTTTTGGATGGTGTGGTCTTGCTGGCATGACTGACTGAAAGCTTAAAATAAAAAATAAGGTCTATAGTATTGATATGCATTTACAGTTTCCTCTTGATTTTAATGTAAAACCAACATCGTCTAAGTAATTTTAGTTCTAAAATCTGCTGGCTTTGAGCTTACAGCTCACAGATGAAGACACGCTATGACAGGTTGAACCATTGTATATTTCTTTCTCAACTTGGCTGCTGCTGCCAAGTTTCTCAACTGTCAAAATAAATATATATGGGGCAGAACTGGGAGGTTGGCACTTTGCATCTAAAACAGTTATTGATCTTCCTGAGCAAGCTACTGAAAATTCATGATCTTGATAAGGTGGCGTGGCTGTAGTACTGTAAAAACCTTGATGAGGTAACAACAAATGAATTGTAGTAATCCTTGTATTTTCAAATAACATTTAATTGAGCAAGACACACTTGAAAAACACTACAACAAACAACATCAAATCAGCATGTTCTCCTTTGGCTTCATCATAAATTGATAGCTGTAACATAACTTTGAACAAGCTCAGGTGAATGTATAATAAAAAAAGGAATAAAAGTTTAGTAGGCAGTCCTTCAGTAGTTTTTTTTTTTTTTTTGGAGCATTCATTAAAATTTAAAAAAAAATCATGCAACTCAAGTTTTTCAAAAATGCAGAACTACAAATAATGGAAAAGAACATCCTTTAAAAATGGAACTTCAACAGCCCTGGTGATTTAAGGTATTAGAACATGTACCATTGATTTTTGGGAGGAAAAAAAATCATATTTATCAATATCTCCAGCAGCAGTTAGAATGACTTTGACAATAAAAAGAAAAAAATCCACACAGATGTTAATGAACATCCACATTAAAAAAACAAACAAACAAACATCCATTTATTATTTACCATACCTATACAAGTTAGAGCACGCATATGGCATTGTATTTTGAAATTTCAGACGTCTCTATGCCTGTGGTTTTCAAAGTGTGGGGCACACCTCCTCTGGGGGGCACCAGAGGACGTCAGAGGAGGCGTGGCGTGAGAGAAAAAAAAATTGAAAAAAAGTCTTCACAAACTGGTTTGCTAACTGCAGCTGCATAAATAGCAAATGGATTGATTTTTAGTACCTAAAGTGACAGCGAGAAAAGACTGAAGGGAAAAAACAACGGAGGAAGTATGACCCAGATTATTTAAAGTTTGGCTTGTCGTTTATTGGTACTGTTGATGCTCCACAGCCACAATGTGTCGTTGGCAAAGAGGTGCTAGCTAATGACAGTATGCAACCCTGTAAACTCCGCCGTCACATTGAAACAAAGCACCATAGTTTAATGACCAAGCCACAGGAGTTTTTTCATAGGAAGCTTGATGAACTGCAGTCCCAGAAGAAAGTCATCGAGATGTTTGGCACTGTGAACACCAAGGCAACTGAAGCAGCATAGTGTTACGCATTGTGAAGGTGGGGATACCCCACAACATTGGCGAGACATTACTTCTTCCTGCTGCCAAGGATATGTGTTTGGCAATAATGGGCGAAGCTGCTGCAGCCAAGCTAGATGCCACCCTGTCTGACAACACCATGTAGCGCCGCATCTCTAACATGGCAGCTGATGTGAAGGAACAGGTGCTGGACGCTATCTGTGAGAGCCCGTTCTTCACCATTCAGCTGGACGAGCCCACTGATGTTGCTAGCTGTGCACAGCTAATGGTGTATGTGCGCTTTATTAAAGAGCTCAGTGTCCAGGAGGAGTGTCTGTTTGGCATCCTCTGCCAGCTCGCACCACAGCAGCAGAAATCTTCAAGGCTTTGAATGACTTCATTCAGGAAGACCATATTGACTGGACCCGCTGTTGTGGAATATGTACTGATGGCGCAAGGGCAATGACAGGCCACCACAGTGGTCTGGTAAAACAGTTGCGCCCGCCACTGTTTGGTTGCACTGTATTATCCATCGCCAGGCCTTGGCAACCAAGAGGATGCCTGAAGAGCTGAATGTGGTCCTGGATGAGGCGGTAAAAATTGTTAACCTAATTAAATCAAGCACCATGAATGCCCATCTCTTCTCCATTCTCTGCACTGAGACAGGTGCTCACCTCCATCAGCTGCTCCTGCACTTCGAGGTCTGGTGGCTGTCACAGGGCAAAGTCCTCACCTGCTTGTGTGAGCTGCTCGAGGAAGTCCTCATTTTCTTTGCCGAAATAAACTCCCCACTGGTGAAGCATATGGAGGACGCGAAGTAGGTTGCAGTGCTGGCCTATCTGTCTGATATCTTTGACCGGATAAACACACTGAACACTTCTCTGCAAGGCAAAGAATGTCATGTCTTTTTGGTACACTATCAGGTCTCTGCATTCAGGACAAAGTTGGATCTGTGGTGTGCTTGTGTTGAACGCAGCTTGGTGGAAATGTTCCCAACCTTGGAGGATGTAGTGGAGAAGGCAGGACTGCAACTGAACTGTGTGCAACAGGTGGTCATTGCACATTTGAAGGGGTTGTGTGAGGAGTTTGGAGACTATTTTGGAGAGGACACCTTGGCAAATCAGTGGGTGAGAAATCCTTTTTCTTTTTCAGTGACACCGCTTGATGGACTGACCTTGCAAGAGGAGGAGGCACTTGTTGATCTGAACTCTAATATATACTTGAAACAAAAGATGAGTGAGGTGTCACTTGCACACTTCTGACTGTCTGTGGAGACCGAGTTCCCCCACCTCACCAAAAAGGTCATAAAAGTGTACATCCCCTTCACATCCACTTGTGTGAGTGCGGGTTTTCTGCACTGACAATGATTAAAAGCAAGTACCGTTCTCGGCTGCGGGTTGAGAATGGTCTGCATTTATTTCTTTCCACAGTGCATCCCCGCATCATCCGTTTGTGCACATCAAAGACACAGACTCATTCTTTCCACTAAAATAGAGCTGAGCAAAATAAGGTGGCAAAGAAAAAATTTACGCAGTGTTGAGACAGTAATATCAAAGTAATATCTGTTCATCATTCGATTCATGCACAATGCTAAAATGTGTTTAGATAGATGTAAAAAAAATAGTATATATATATATATATATATATATATATATATGTATATATATATACATATATATATTTACACACAAAATGTTGAAATGTGTTTAAGAAGGTGTGAAAAAAAATGTTAAAATGTGTTAAAAAGATGTAGAAATATATACAATGTGTTAATAGATTCAAAAGTAATTCCCAAAGTTAAAACGTGTTAAAAAGATATATGAAAACATACAATGTTAAAATGTGTTTAAGAAGTTGTAAAAAAGTGCACATTAAAAGGTGTTAAAAGAAGTAAAAAAAAAAAGTACAATATTAAAATGTGCTAAAAAGATGTTTAAAACACAAAATGTAAAAAAAATAAAGTTGTTTATTAGCATAACATTTTTTAAGTCTGTGTGGAACATAGAAAGCAACAACAATAAAAGTAATAATAGTAATAATGGGTGTATGTGTGTGGTTTTCCCCCTCTCCACACTTTCAAAAAAACCCTGCTCTTTACCATTCTCATGTCTGAGTTCCTTTCTGCATTGTGTCTTGTGTGTAAAATGATGCAGCTTTCTCAAGGTCCAACAGAAAAGTAACTTGATGCATATCTTTAGTGGAGCAGAGTTTGATGCTCTTTTGGACACTTTAATACCACTCCTAGCCTACTGAGAGACCATCATTGACTAGAATGATTCACAGTGGCTGATCCAGCGCTGCTATTTCATGGCAGTTCCACACCTTGTTGGGGTTGAGCTGAAAGAATCAAATCCTAGAACAAGATCTTTTAATCACATCAGGGGTATTCAGGAATCGCAAATAATTTTCATAAATTATAATTTTATTCATACTTGTCCTGTACATTACAATATGGAGAAAACTGATTCACTGCCTTCATCGTTATGCTCAAGCTGTTAGCAAAATTGTCAATGCTGTTCAGAGCGTTCATCCTGCTGATTCACAAGTATGAAGACTTGCCCAAGTACAAAGGTGCACTGTGTGATAAATTGATTAAAAATCAGAGTCACTGTTCTACATTCTCAATCATGTTTTTTGTAATTATGCTTTGGTGAACTTGTTCTGAGATGTAATTTTCTACCAGCTGCTAGGTTTCAGCTCTCAGCTCAAGCTGTTAGCATCTTCACCAAATAAGAATGTAGTTCCTTGTATATCTGCACACAAGATTGCTGCATCTCATTTTAATATGGTTATTTCTACATACGATAAAAGCATACGTCACAACATATAAATAAGAACATCTTGTAGTAGTGTGGATTTTTTTTTTTTTTTTAACTCAGGCTTGCGGGGGTTTGATTGGGTTTTGAATGCACAGAGAGGAGAACAGTATTTACCCTCATCAAATCCTTTTTACCAGTTCCCAACAGAAATAGTTCTTTGGAAAGTAAATGACGTTTTGTTTTTTTTTTCTTTAATTTTATTTAAAAGAGAAAAATGTTAGTGTAGGCTGCCTGGAGAGGACATTTTCACCTTCACTGAAAAGTCAGTTTTGGTTCCTGCATGTTAGAAAATAAATATTGGCAAATGTTTATTTTTAATCAACTATGCTAAATCTATTTGTTTTATAATAAAACTGTTTTCAGAAGACCTAAATTCAAAGACGTTCATTTAAAACAGCATAAGAGGACTTTATTTTTATGTCAAAATATCAGCTGCAGTTTTGTGTGAAGTAGCATTTACTTACTTTTGGGCAAAAACCAGCCAAAGTAATTTCGGACTCTCATCCGGTCATCTCTTGTGATACCTGTGTATGACTTTACGGTTCTTCAACACATATCAGCAGTGATGAAAATAGCACATAGAAGTACAGTGGACAACATGGCAGATGTGACTAAGAAACAAGAAGTAATGACGAAAGAAAAATTAAGAGAGTGACTGAACATGAGTAAATCTTGTACAGTGGCATAAAAGTAAATGAATATCCATGTCTATAGGGAGCTAAAAATTGTAAATGTTCCATTTTACTGCTTTAGCTGTGCTCTAAAATGATTCACATTAGTAACAGCACTATTAAATGCTTTCAGTATTATGTACTATTCTTTGATCTTTTGTGTGTTGTGTTCCTCTTTCATTTTAATGTTTCGAGTTTCTTTAATTAAAAGGCCCTGCTTGACATTACACATGCTTTTAATTAGAGAACAGAAAACAGTAAAATATGAAACATTCCACGATTCTTCACGCAGAGCTGTTTAAGGTCAAGTAAATTCAGTTTACTGGTTGAACGTTTTTGGCCCAGCACTCAGGAACATTTGAAAAGAATGTATCAGGTTTTTTATTTTTTATTTTTTTTTGTATATGAGCATATTATTAGTATACCTCCCAGAGGTATATTAAAATTTACATTTTACAAGGATAGTTTTTGTTATTTAGCCCACTATTTTCTTTTAATGAGCTGCTTAAGAAAAATGAATTTGTATTTATAATTAAGCACATGTTTAGTGAAAGGCAGAAAGGATTGCTTTCAAACATCGATGTTAATTTTTTACTGTGAAAACTGAAGTTAAATTCTCTAGTTACCGTGGCATAGATTATAAAGGCAAATGTTATTTCTTCTAACAGGCTGTTTTTGGACATAAGTCAAATGTTAAATGCTAAGAACTCTACTACATCAGCATATGCAGTTTTGTGAGTCGTAAACCATTAGAGACAATGCCTCAAAGTAATTTTGGTAGCAGGCTCCAAGCCAAAGCATGTATGAAGCTGCTATTTTTCTCCAAAACGCCTTTCAAAAAAAAAGAAGTAAATTTACTATTAAGATGCTTGTTTTCATTGTCCACATTAATGCCAAATGAACCTCCAGATAAGATAAGAAAGGATAGGATAAGACGAGATAAAATCAAATTTTGCGGCTCTACCAGCGGGGAAATTCACTTTTTAAAGCATCTCCTGAGACAATATAATATGCAAAAAAATATATTAAGTAGAAACTCAATAGTTTATTTAGAAATCATCATTAACTATTTTGGCTTAATTCCTGTTGGAGGGGTCACCACAGCAGATCATAGTCCATACATTGCTAAAAAGTTAATTTAGCAATAAAAACAGAAAAAATAAAAATACAACACACAAAATAAAAATACAAGCTATGTACATATTAACATAAGAATTGGAAGTGTGGGGGTTGGATGGGGAGTTATTTGTATGATATATTGCACCAACATTTCACAGTCCTGTCAGTGGAGTGAAAAGACAAAAAAAAACAAAAACAAATAAAAAGCAATGATAGCAATAAAACTTATCGCATCATTTTGTGAAGAGAAAAATATAAAAGGAAAAACCTACAGACTTTGCTTTTTCAATACCTCCAGGAGATGAAGATGACGTTCTTTTGTACAGTGAAGCATCTAAGGTTATTATGGCTTTCATTTGCTGCCCTGAGTGGAGAATTTGGGCCATTCGGACTCGATTTATTCTTGCAATTTACACAAGTATATATGTGAATGCTGATGGGAACATAAACAAAAAAAAATCTGATTCAGATGGCCTTAAGAGGAAGGTGGAGGTTGCTGTGTTTTTGTCAGTCTAGAGAATACGTTTAGTAGATAAACTGTGCATGAGGTAAACCTATAATCAAATTGCAAAATGTAAGACTTTCATATATATAATATATATAGGACATATATACAATTTCTTTTGAAGGATGACAGGAACGGAAGGCCTAATATGTACATGATCATGACAGCATAGCCGTAACTGAAGAGGTAGATGCTGCAGTTTGTTAAACTGCAAATTTTTAACATATACTAATTGAATATCCAACTATTTTCTATTAACCATGAAAACAATCTTCAGTTAAATTTATGATCCCTACAAGTTAAATAGTGAAACTTAAAAAAAAAAAAGTCCTTGGCTAACTTTCAAGGTTGGAAGTTGACTTCTGATCTTGCAGTAGGATTTCAAAATCTACAAGCCATCCTGCTCTCTTTTATGTGAAAATAACAAAACAGATGTTCTAACATTCAGTCACAATTTTTTTAACAAAATCCTATTTTACGTTTAGCTTTGCCTCTGTTTTATTTCAAAATAAATAAGTAAAAATATTAAATAATTACTAAGATCATCTTACTTGCTTTGCGATTTAAATCTTGAATATATACACAGTATAGTTTCTCTACAGTATGGATATTTTCTCCACCTGCACTGACTTTACTACCTTCATAGCAGCTGTTTCCAAGCATTTACTTTCCCTGAACAGTTTTCTTATCATGGATTTGAAACTTGAAAAACTCTTGTTCCTTAATTGCTTCCAAGTTCTATGGCTGGTTTGCTTGGCTATTATTCATTTGATTTTGTAATTTATTCAATTTTCAACCCTACTAACTATCCTTGGCACTTGTTCTTGGGTGACAGATAATGGGACAGTAAAAACGGACTTTACCTTGTTAGTTTCTCTACCGTACCTTAGTGAAAATAAGGAATCATACTATTAAGAAACAATCCTTGATGTCATCTTTCTGCAACCCTGTCCTCACTAAGGACCATAACCCTTAACAATAACAATATCAAAAATATATGTCCTAAAGTCAGTTTTCTCTGCAGGGTGACTGAGCTTGTATTCCATGAATTGGTGAAAAGTTTGAAAATCCAGGGAGAACTCACACGCGAGCTACTGTTTATCCACACTGACTGAATCCTTTCTCCCAAGATCATCAAGTTTACATGACAAGAACACCTGGGCAGAGGTTCCAGGGCAGTGAGACAAGGTGGTGTGGACATCCCTGTTTTTCCTCTTTTTATCTCAATCTTGAAATTGAGCAAGGGATATGGTAACCAAAGAACAATATCTGGTGTAAAAAAACCAAACAAACTATAGTGTTCTATGAAAGCTACAATACAATGTTTGGTATAAAACTAGATAACTAGAAAAGGCAGAGAGTTAAGTGAGTATTTTAAGAATGACGAAAGGAAAATGACACTTAACAGAGCCAAACATCCTGTAACTAGTAGTTATTTGTTCTTCACTTTTTTTCTTTCCATCACCTCCATAGGTGGGCGTTCATTGTCTGCATTGGTGTCCCTACTCCTGAGGTCACTAACAGGAGGATTGTTGTAATATAATTCTCAAATGGGCAGTAGTAGTTGCAGACAGTAGCAAGCTTTCAGGGATGAATGAAAACATCCACAGATATCAAGTAGATTTAAAAACCAACATTAAACAAAGCAGGTGACCTCAAGTATCACATCCCCAACTGGTATGCTGCTGCTTTTAATCTCCTCCCCAGGTGCCTTTACATCCATTTGCACTTTGAATCAAATAACCAACACATCTCCCATGATGGTAAATCACTCAGGTGAAAATGATCTAACCAAACAAAAATGTGGCGGAGCTTGTAACACTTATGTGACTCTAACAACTCAGAAAATGGGAAGTTCCTTAAACTGTTCACCAATAAGTTATCAGGACGAGATCTATGAATTAAGAAGTGAAATGTCTTCAACAATCAGAAGTCTATTTGCCTTTTATTTAGCTACTTAGTTTCATCAATGCCAATGAGAAGCAGAGTTGATTAATACCTGTGATTGTTGCAGAGTCATTTTGCAGGGCTGAATGCCAATTAAACACTTTTCAATTGCCCTCCAAAAGCCTGTTGTCACTGAAGTTTTGACCACTGCATTAAATGCTTTTGTAAAAGTAAACTAGAGAAGATGCAAAAGGGGAGACGAAGAACTTTTTTGTAACAGATGCAAGGATGAATACTTGCACTTTATTGATCCCAACTGAGAAATTAGAGTATTACAGCAGCAAGTTTAATTCATTTGAATCTTTAACAAACAGATGTCAGAGCAAAAGAAAAATTTACAGTACCTTTTACTGACCAGTTTTTTCACAAGATAAATGTGTCCATCGTTAATGAATACAGGATTTCAGTAGTTCAGCAGTATGTAAATGTCACAGCGTAATTCTGTTCTTTGAAGCCACTCTATGTAGCATCACCACTTCTGACTACATGGGGACAGCACTTCACAAGAAAGTTCATGTATGAACCACTGAAATCAGATAGAAGGATCTCTAGTGGGACAAACTTGTATTTAAATATGTGGGAGACCATTCCTACAGCATAATCAGGGCTTTTATGTGCCCCATACTTAATCAAAAGTAGTATTGCAATAGAGAGTGCCTTAAAGATACACCATACATTTCAGTTAGGGATGCATATGAACTGGAGGCCAGTCAAACACAAGTGCTATGTCTTTGAAGTCAAGCTGTTTTAAGTTGTGCAAAATGAGGTCTGACCTTGAACGAAATAAGCACACAGCTTCTGGGTAAAGGTCTTTCCTTGATGGTAGCATAAATATCTCCAGATTTCCAATATGCTTGCATATTCTGATGATACCTTCTCATATAAGAAGATCGCACATGCCTCGGGCAAATGATGCACCCCTGTACCATCACAGATACTGGCTTTTATACTTTTTACAGTTGGTTAGATAGTTTTCTTTTTTTTCACCTTTGGCACTTGTGGCCTAACATCTGTTTTTATCTTGAGGCAAGTTTAAAACGTGGACTCATCTAACCACAGAACACATATTCACTGTCTTGCTGTCCATCTAATATAAGCCTAGGCCCAGTGAACATTTTTGTTCATGGCTTTTTTGTAGAATTAAACAGCTTAAGGTTACATTTCAGGATGCAGCAAAGACTAGGTGAGTGGTTTTTCCAGGTATTTTTTGACTACATGAGGTTTTACTGATCATTGTGGCATGATGGTTTCATTTGCAGTACCACTTGTGGGCCCAAATGTCACAAGCAGTACAGTTAGTTGTGGTTTCTTGGCCTTTATATGTTCACATTTTTCAAGAATCTAAATGTTTTCAGAACAGACACTGAAACAATGCAAAACACTGTCAACGCTGTAATAAATACTGACAAATATTCTTGCTGGACTCATATTTAATTAAACTGTGTATATTTAATTAAACTGGTTACTGTGTAATAGACAGACATGGACTTTCTCAAGATACACTTTCTTGAATTGGTAAGTAAGGAGTTTTTGTAAGGAGTAAGGAGTTTTTGTCATGTAAAAGACATAAAAATAAGCAAGCTGGTATAATATTTCACTATTGAATTTAAATGATAAAAAGTTGACCAATATATGACAAGAAATTGCCATTTTCTATTGCTTCCTTTGAAATGTCAGAAAATATGCTATTTCTTTCTCGATAAGAAATGTTTCTCAATTGAATCTTTAAATCGCTCCTCAGCACATCAACGTGCCCTTAACGATTTCTGACTACCAGTGCATTTGCTTTAGGAAATAACTGTTAAATGTAATGAGAATCCATACACCAGAGTAATGAAACAAGAAGTATTTATCTGGCATCATATCACAGTGGATTTCACTCTGAACAGCTATACGCTTATAAAGTATTCATAGGTCAGAGGTACTTATGGTGGGAAAAAAATGAGATCATTTAAAGAACAAATACATTGGAGTAACACAGAATATATTTCTGCAGGCATGCAGAGAGATTTTATGAGACCAAAAGGCTTTGCACACAAACCACACATCCAGTGTTTTATGTACAATGCCTCATCTTTGTTCAGTAGTTCTGAGTAGGAGTAGGGACAGAGGATCCCCTTGGTATTTACTGCACTTGATGGTAATTTGCACCACGAAAAGATACAATCCTTCATGAGATTTAAAACAGGTGTGGGGGCAACAAACAGCCTCTCACCACATGACCTTTGTAAGAGGAATTTTCTTCTAACAAATATGATGTATTTTAAAGAGTTTGACCATGCAAAGCTCTGAAATTTAAAATAGATTATAAAATTGTAAATATTAAATGTCTAGCACAGTTATTTAGCCTGAATATCATTCTGTTATCACTCCTGTATCACATGGTGAGATGGATCAGTGAGTTGATTTGTTACGGAAATAGTTGATGGTTGCCCACTTTAAAACCAGAACCTGTTGCCTGACCCATAGATCCTGTGACTGGTATCTGTGGGCCACCTTAGCCATGTTCTGACTGAGATGTGTTTTTCTGCATAGAAACAGTGGAAACAGAGCATCTTCTTATTATATTCTGCAATTGATGGTAACCTGTGCAACTGATTTTGAATTGGCCTGTAAGATCCAATAAGGTTTTTGATAGCATTAATGTCCTTTTGATGCTGTACAGTGCCCGGCTTGTGTGCAACATCTTTCCAGTCGACACAGGCATGCATAAGTTTGTCTAGCTGGTGTACCAGTCTTGGGCTGCAGTTCTTCCAATCAGTAGTTGGCTCTTGGCTCCACTGGCCTTGCTTTCAATTCCCTTCTGGGTTTAACTTGTGTTTGGAACCATGTGTATGTTTATCTTGGCAGCTGTGACGCCTGAGAGGGGCTTCTATGTTGTGCAGAGGATCTGTTATGATCATGTCACTTCAGTCACTCTGTCTTGGACATCTGCTAGAGTGATGATTTCTGGTTACTTTTCTTCTTCTTCTTCTGCAGTGTGCCTTCTCTGTCATTAAATGACTTACAGTAAACTTCTAAAAACAATCACTACCAAAACAGAGGCAGAAGCTTTACACACATCTAATTAGGTTTATAAACAATCACTCTAAAGAATAGGACATTTTCTTTATAGTATTTAACCAGGAGTAGTTCAGATGTCTCTTCATTAAATTTACTGATATTAACAACATTTTTTAAAAATAAAACTAAGTCATCTTGCGCATTTTTTCCTATGTTGTTCTAAAGATAAGGCTATATTCCATAAACTTGGGTGACTGTGACACCATATTTCCTGTTTTTGGTGTATCTCTGCTGTGTAGTCTCTATCAGGTTATGATATATTGCTCTAGTTTATGATTTAATACATACAGTAAAAAGCAATAAGAAAGGAAAAGAACCAAAAAGGCTTTCAACAAATAGTGTAGAAGAAACCAGTCCTGCTTTTCCTTTGAGCTACATCTTTAACACATCTTGAAATATTGGAAGATTTTGTGCCTATGGTATGACGTAAAAGAATGCTCTACTACTTTTTCTCCTATTGTCTTTTCAAGACAATAAGACAGTGTGTTTGCACATAGTTACATGAGAAGATAAGAAAAATATTTGTTCTATTCTGTGGTCTTGGGAAAAGAAAAGGCTGAGCAGGATTGCAAGGAACCACATTTATGGTGTCAGGAAAATGTTGCAGAAGATTGCATAACCCTTAGCAGGCAGATTTGAATAAGATTAATGCATAAAGGCCTTGAAACATGACAACTTTTCCTGAGTTTGTTATTCCAAAATGAATAAAAGTAGCAACACTTTTGTCAAGTATTCCAAATGTAGTTTTTTTTTGTTCTTTTCCTTTTTCTATAGAGGTTTATTAAACAGTTTGCTTGTGACCGTCGTGTCACAGTAAGTCATTCTGGCAGGTCATGTTCAGCTTTCTATAATAGAGGCACATTGAGTTTTAATAAGACCATATTATCTCAGAAAGTACTTTTCCACTATCCTTTTACATTATTAATGTACTTCACACATGAAACCCAAACTATCATATCTTTAATTATTGAAATAGTCAAATTTTGTCCATCAGATGGAAGCATGCAGCATACATTATGTATGTTAGATGTTTCCTTTCGAATGGAACTGATATGGTAAAGTGAAGACCAACAGTGATACCCTTATTTTGATAGTTTTACTCAGAGGAAAGAAAATTGTATTCCCCTCACCTTGCACATCTGTGCTAGCAGTGACAAGATGATTTCCTTTGGGGGATTTTTGCCTCTCTTTCAATACTAGGTGGATTGAATGATGTGAGGGTTTAAAAGTAAAGTGAAACGAGAGAAGAGACAAACACGGAATGATTTGCAAATTGCAGAGTCAGAAGTCATTTTGAAAAGGTTAATGTAGTTTAGAATTGGAAGAGTGTGGTATTAAAATTAATGCCATTATCCATATTAAAATAGCTCAGGTAAAGAAATTACTGGAGGGATCAGTGGCTATGGGTACTGAGGACACTGAGAGATGGGTTGTATCATTTTATTCATTAAAATGAACAGAGCTACATGCAAGTCCTTGCCATCATTTTCAGAGATGGAGCCATATGTAACCAACCCTTTCAGGGACCATATGATGACAAATCTATGTGTTTAACATGACCAAAGACCGTGTTAAACACAGATCTGCTGTACTGACGAAAGATCCACTGAAAATGCTGTGTTGATGAGTGGGGAATGATTGTAACACTAACGTCCATTACAAGAGGTTAGATCATTTCTGTATTTCTACATTTATAGTTTTAAACAGTAAATGGTAGGATGGGTAGTGGTGGTTACTGTGTAATAGACAGACATGGACTTTCTCAAGATATACTGTCTTGAATTGGTCTGGTGTCGTATGGCTACATAGTGTGCCTTTAACATGATTTTACAATTTTACAATTGCGGTGGTGGTTTTGTAATGAATTTATGTCCATTTTAGTCATTTGAAATTTTTGACAATTTTCCATGCCATGTCTTCATAAATTTTTACTCTTACCTTACACAGCATACCACATTCATAAAAGCTACCCTGCAAACATGCTGCTTTAAACACTTTCTTAAAAGGAACAAACATTTTTTAAAAATCAAATAATCTATTGAAAAATGGGGCAAATACAGGAATCTAGGCAAAGCTAATACTGAGAAAGGTATTTTTTCAAAACAAAAAATATCTGCAAAGCCTCAGTTGTTTTTGAAGATTTTTTTTTTAAATTAAACTCAGCTCCTCTCAAGGATTGCTTCTTGTGACAACACAGCCATTTCATACTCCATCCACTTCTGTACATATTCACATTCATTCAATAACATGCTATCTAAAACTGAAATATGTTACGAGTATCCCTGTCTTCATTTGAGTGATTTGTGAAAGATCTTTATCAAAATGAACCAATGTGTTTGGAAAATCAATGCTGAGGTTGATGGAGAGGGGCTTTATATAGAATCATTTCATCCCTTAATTGACCTAATGAGCAATTTATTATAATTACCTTACATGTTACTGCTTGGTAAGTGCAGAATAAATGGAAGTTGTATGACTGCTTTCTAAATGACCATTTACAACAGTAAAATCAAAGGACAAGCAGTGCTGATAATTCTTGGAAGCAAAAGCCATTCCAGCTGTAGAAAGATATTAAAGAGAGATTACCAGTGTGAGGCATGGAAGAACAAGGGAGCAAAGTAAACAATGAAGTTCTCGTCATTTGTTTTAATCTCCTTCATGATTCTTTAAAACAGTCATCAATACTTTATCTGTGTCCTGCTGAATACATACTCTGAGAGTTGAAGGGCTACTACAAATAAAACAATCAATTCAACATTTTAAATTCACCATGTCATTTCAAAGCAGCACTAAGGAGACTTTGTACATTCAAATTTCAGTTTGAATTTCATTTAAAGGAATATTTTATCTCTAGGAGATATTGTCCAGTTCTTGTGATCTCCCATCCCCACTCCTCGGGAGAGAACCCCCCTCACCCCTCCCTCTCACTCCCCCAAAAAAGGCCAAAGTAAATATGGACTTCCATTGCACTATGGTCTTCGAACAACTCCTTAACACTTTATGCCACTTTGCGTTGTCTCACAACAGTTATAAAATTAGTTCAGAGCTAAAATAGATATAGTTGAAAAGGCAACCTATGCCCTGCTTGTATGTATGTGTCAGAAGCATCAAAAGCATTGGTCTCCTTTGACTTGGAGTGACATCAGACGTTGTCAAACTGAGTTCTTGGTCTGTTGTCTCAGTGGAAGTGCTGCTTCTGTCAGAAGTTAAAAAAAGTTTAGCTTTCCAGTCACCAAAAGAGTCACTCACTCAAACTGAGTGAAATTGCACATAGGGTCAGGACTGTCAAAGCACGGTGCCTCCTTGTGAACCTAGTGGAAGGAAATTTGGTTGTTTATTGGTATGATGAAGGGACTTTACAAATTCCTGTCAAATGTTGCTGCAACACTATTGTGCAAATGCATATTAAGAGAATCAAGAAAGTAATGATTAAAAGAGAAAACGAGAATACATAAGAAAGCAAGTAAAAGTAACTCATGTAAGTCACAAGCATAATAAATCCTCAAACATAATAAATCTTCAAGCATAATAAATCCTCGAGCATAATAAATTCCTTGCTTGCCACAGTCACATTTCCATCAGCCCTCAAACAAACCACAATCATGCTACTGTTAAAACAAAGCCTCACTCAACCCCATTCTGACTGAGGACCATCAGCCAGTCTCCCTGCTTCCCTTCCCTTATAAGGTTATGGAATGAACATTTTCTAAGCAGGTCATGGACTCCTTCATACAAAATAACTTCCTTTGTATAAATCAGTTTGGTTTCAAAAAGGGCTATTCCACTGAAATTGTTCTGCTGTCTGTGAGAGAAACCCTAAGAGCAGAGAGCCAATCATCTGTGCTTATCTTTCTTGACCAATCTGCTGCCTTCAATACACTTAATCACAACATACTGCCATCTATACTCTCAAACTTTGGCATTTCAGGCTCAGCTCATTCTTGGCTCCGTCCCTACTTTAGCAGGCTTTCCTTTAAAACATCACGGCAAGAGAAAACATCAACTTCATTACATCACCTCTTCACAACTACCCCCAACTACCAAAGACTGGGTAGTTGGGCCCTTTCTCTTTGCCATATTCACTACCTCTCTGGACCACATTATTCGCTTACAGGGGTTCTCATATCAGAATCAGAATCACTTTATTGCCATTGCCAGTAAACAGGTTTACAGACTAGGAAATTGCTCTGATGTGACGGTG
>JAOWBL010017740.1:0-12302 GCA_028564865.1 Zenarchopterus dispar
TTGTGTGTGTGTGTGTGTGTGTGTGTGTGTGTGTGTGTGTGTGTGTGTGTGTGTGTGTGTGTGTGTGTGTGTGCAATGGGGTGGGAGGGGATGTTGCAGTATTCTAAATGTATATGTAATTACAATACTTACACATGATATATAATTATGTACATATTTTCAACACTGGAAAAGCAGATGCCCACCTAAAGAACAAATACGAGTTATTTGGGTCTTGCTCTAATAAATACAAATACTATAGTATACCCTGTAATTGTCAGAGCTGCATGGACCGATTGCAAGATTGCTCCCAAATTTGTTCCAGTGTTAAATGGGGGTTCTGGATGACTGGTTGAGAGGTGTCCCACATCCAGGCCCCCGCAGTCCTCATTCAGCTGGCCGGGGTTCAGGCCTCAGTCTATGGCTTTTTGTTGCAAGTCTTTCCACTCTGCTTTCCTATCTGTACACTTTCAACAATGAAGGCCACGCAAGCTGAAAACATTTAGTGATTAGTGTAGTGAGTGTAGTTCTCAGGCATTTTAAAGGCTGATTCCTTTAATTAGACCTGTATAAGAGTCAGCTTCCCTCTCACCTTCCCCCTTTAAATGCATTTGTATCTGTGTTGAAGAATGCACCACATCAAGATGCATGTCAACTAAGCTTGTGTGTGTGTGAGTGGAATTGTACACGAGCCCCTCAAATAGGCTACAGTGATTCCCAACTTTCCAGAATGCATAGCAAACAGGTATTTTGGCAGTGGAGGAAAAACATTGTGTTGTTAATGGAAATCTCATCCTGCTGTGATGGTCAGCTAAAACACACACACACACACACACACACACACAAAAAAAAAAAGAAATCCTTGCTGGATAGTTCAAGAGAATGTCATAAAACATCAAGAGAACTATATTTGACAGTATATCTGTCTTATAAATTATTTGACTTGTAAACCAGAGCTGTTGCTGTTATACTTGTCTATTGGCAGGGGTGCACATAGTTGGTCCTCGTGGGCTGGTGTCTTTTAGATGTTTTCCTGTTTTAACACACATGATTCTAATTAAGGGTCATTATCATTGTGTCATCAAAGTCTGGAAAAGTCTGTTAATGACAGTCATGTCTATCAGGGTGTGTTAAAGCAAGGAAACACCTAAAACCTGCAGGACATCAGCCCTCATTGATCTATAGGTGTTATCAGTGTCATTCTTCCCAAGTGGTACTCTGCCAACTACCAGGTTGCTCTCACTCATCCTTATCAATGGAGCTAACATCACTATGTGTTCACTTCAACAAGCCACTGGTTTGGTATTAGAAAGAAAGTGGGAGGGGTTGGGTGTGGACAAAACCAGCACACAAAGGGCTTTCAACCATACTCTAGTTCTAGACAAGAATTCAACTGTTTTTATTCTCTAACTTGTTCTTTCTCTGTTTTATTCAGATTTTGCATCAGAACTACTTGGTTATGGTTATTCACCAAAAATTCATGTTTAGGTTAAGGATTAATACTGGAGAGCATGATCATATCAGTGATATCAGTTTAGGTCACAGCACTCCAATTTATTTGTTGTTCAGGTAATTCCGTAATATAACAACACAATTAAAAATATAAACCAGTATTCACAGAAGGTACCTGCTGGACCAAGTGCAACTACAGCCTGTAATAATTACACCTGAAGAATGGTATAATACAATCAACTAAGAAGACCAGGATCTTTCTACAAAAGTTTGGAAACCAACTTCTGTGAACTGTATAAAACGATTTATATACCGATGCTACACTTTGAAATTAATTAAAAAGGGATAACCTATTATATTGTGCATAGTAACAACAAAGATAAAGTTTCATGGGAAAATAAAATAAAAGAGATTAACCAGAAATCCCCATCTGTTGCTGTCAGCTGTGACAGATCAGGGCTGTCTTCGTATCCTAAACTGCGCTTCTACAGCAGGTCAGGATCAGTCTGAGAAAAGGTCTCTAATATCTCCCTGCACACATATATATTCTTTTTATACTTGAGGTTGTTGGCCGGTGATGGCCTTCCTCAGCTCGGAGCTACAGAATATGGTCATCAGCCAAGGCCAAGGTGAGAAAGCACAGGAGGTTGTAGTGGAAAGGTAGAATCTCTGACACATTGCTCGTCACTCACATTTTTATGCAGACATTAAAGGCAACTACCAGTGCCACTGGGGATAATCACGGCCACCTCTGTGTCTCAGTGGAATGACACCTCGGAGGAAGACATAATCCTCTCTAGCAAACGCATCTAACATTAAATACCCAACACAGCGCATGCTTTGTACTTTTTTGCTTGTGCTTCCCAGCTGAAGGTTGTACTCCAGTGCAAAGACCCTCTATTTGTAAAGCACTGAAAAAGAAAATAATAAATAATAAATCCCCTAGTCAGAGAGACTCCAGCCTACTAATCACAACCTGAAACCCTGGTGGCAGAGATAGCTGTGAACCTGAAATGTTATATGAATTGGAAGCTGTGATTACATGCCTGCCGATGGATGAAAACAACAGAGCCAAGAAGACGCCAGGTTCCCCCCTGCCTGTCGACATGGAGCATGCGGAGAATCTGCAGGAAGCGAATCCCTCTGAAAAATGACAATAGTTTACATGTTGATGGTGTGTGCACAGCAAACACATGCATAGACGCACACATGAAGCTAAGCAACACACACAATGAGCAACTAAACCCAAAAAGAACGATTTGAGATACAAGCCAGGGTTACAATTAAATGCAGGTCATTTCAGCTTGATTGCTTTTTTCCAATTCGCAACAAATATAATCTCACAAAACTGAAAAATCAGAAAGGTTAAAATCAAGTCCGATTAAATGTAGTCGCTGCGATTCCATTAAAAAAAGTTTTCTTGCAATGTTTCACACTTGATTTTCGTCTTTGGTGTCCACAAGATGGTAGACATCAGTGGAAAGTTTAAACTTCCTTTTAACAGAAAGAGGCAGCCAGTACTTTTGTTTCTATTTTTTTACCTGCAGACATATGTCTTACCTTACAGCAGAGGTCGCAAAGACCTGCCCTTTGGAGCCCACCGAGAGCACAATTATTGAGGCAACCACTACTATCAGATCTGTGTTAATAAAATAAATAAAAAAAATTAGTCTTTCAGTGTAAATATAGCATAGGTATGAATAATATGAATGTTACCACATACATAGGCGTGTCGGAACAACAAAGTCTTGGGAAAACTAAATGAAAAAAGTGTAAAAGTAGGAAAAGCTTATTTGCAGAAATGTTTACTGGTTTTCATTTCAGAATTATGCATTAATTAGTTCAGGTGAGAAAGGTTACAACTAGTATTAATGTTAATGTTCACTGCTGTGTATTTAAAAAAATATATAAATATACCTGGAGGCACCCATTTAAAAAATAAAAACTATGGGTCGGGGGGGAGGATAAAATATTGCACTGACAGTTTTAATTTCATGCTGAATTAGTCTTAGACACCTCAATCTGGGATGAGGCTCAGAGTATATCACTGTTATTGTTTAAAAATTATGTGAGTGGGTGGGGAGTGATACGTCTGCTTCTGTGTGAATGTGTATGCATATGTGAGCCCGGGGGTTGTGTTTCCCACCTATAATAGATATTGGCTTCCTGGCAAAGCGTAACCGTCCCCAGATGCCAACATATTTGCTGCGGCAGCCTGCTGACCAAAGACGGACAAAATATTCCACACCGAAAAACACCACAAGGACGATCTCCTGTTGGCAAATTAAAGCAGAAAAAAGAATGTTGTTGCAGGCTATTCGGTGCAAAAAAAAAAAAAAAAAAAAACCTGAACGGCTGTTGAGATTTATGCCAATTTTGCTTTTAAATGGAAAAAAGCAAGGTTAAATTATAAAGAGAAACTGTGCTTCAGATTTTGAATGCAAATCATTGACAATTATTTGATTTTGCTAAAAGCATTTGGACCTGATGAACTGAGCTGAACAGAATTAAAGTGAAAAATACTTTACTAATCCCCAAAGGAAATCATGTTTTTCAGGGTAAATTACTTCGGAATATATGAAAGAAAGTAAATAAGTAAACAAGATCAAATTAAAATAAAGATGAAGGTGAGAAACTTGGATAGTTGCCATGGCTGAAATCTCCAGACTTCATCATGAATTCATTGGAGTTTTGTGTTTGTCGCCTGGCAACAAGTGTGCAGAATCCTCAGCAGGTATCACAGCCCAACTCTCTCGGTAGACATTAATGGGAACCCGCAGTCGACAGCTGAAAATCTGGGGTGCAGAGGTGCTCTTTCACAGTCTTGTCCAGGATTACATCATCTTTTGGCGACAAGCACTGCAAGCACTCCTGCGCCACTTCTGTCTGAAGCCTTCTGTCCACCTGCATTTGTCTGAAATCTATGCAGACAGATGCTAGAGTCCAGAGTCCTGCAGCCACATCTCAAAAATGCAAAAAATGGGCACTACATCCCACCTCCCAGGGATCCTACACTCCACATGATGAGATTGCGAAAAACAAGAAAAAAAAATCAAACCCCCTTCCCTCTAATTTTGTTCTGTTCTACATCACTGACGCCTCAGAGATCTCAATCTGCTATTTCCACATGTAAACAACTTTCAGTTGCCATAGATGCTCATCGTAGCAAATGTTAAAAGTGTCAAAAAACTCTATCAATCTTCCAGAAAGAACCTAATCCAAATCAAATCTAAATCCATGTTCAGGAAAAGAAATGTTTCAGTGGAAAAGAGCACATAATATATATATATATATTTTTTTAAATCAAGAAGATACGAAAAAAGACACAATTTCTGAAAGCTTCTGAAACAGGCTGCAACTCCAGCAGAGCCATTCCAGAATTTAATGTGCGATTTTAACAAACTACTTAATAACACTCATTTGGGTTGGTTAATTTTTAACTGAGAATATTTGTATAATAACAACCTATTGCATTTATAAAAATTTTAAAACATTAGCCTTGCTCAGTGCAGAGTCATAGACTGCAGTAAAATATTTATGCAGTCACCATGGTATCGCCGAGTGGTTTGCCAGTATATCTGCCAGAAATGAAAAATTTTACTCAGTCATTATAAAGAAGGAAATTAGCTGTCAAGAGCAAACCCCTTTTTGAACTATTTCAACAAAAAAAGAATTAAAAAAACTTAAAAAACCAAAGGTCCATTGGGAATGACTCATCTTTTTTCCAACACTGCCTTCACTTTATTTTCTCCCCAGTAGGCTGTCACTTCTTATCTGAAAAAAAGTCTTATGAGATGTCATTTTTGAGCTGTGGCAGAAGAAAATCTGGAAGTTTGAAGTGGCAGAAGAGTGAGTTATTCTGCAAGATGCCTGTAACCCAGCTCTCAACTATGCTTGAAGTATCTTTTCAGTTGCATTTTGGGTGTTTTAAACCTTTTTCTAACACTATGATGAACAGATGCCACCACAAGCTTCACAGTTAGTTTAATTACTTCCTTGTTAACTTCTCAAATCCCTAATTTTTTCATTCTCATGGAAGTTACTAACCAGCATGATAGTCAGGTGGAAAAAAAAAACATACATTTTAATATACTCTTAATCCTAAATGTGATTTTATTGGAATTATGCAAATTCAGGCAACGTGCAAATTCCAGATAGGTAGATTTATTAATCAGGAGAGTGGAATCCCAAAATCTAAGCCATCAAATCTTTTTAGAGCTGCTACTCCCATCAGGGGCATGTAGGAATACAAATCATTTATGAGTGGCTTTGTTGTATTAATTACATGTCATATATCCTGCCCCTTACAACATTCAGACAAAACCGACTGCCACCTTTCAGCATCTGCTGATCAAGCTGATGGCATGTTAGCTGAGACGGAGCATACAACTCGCTGATCTTGATGTCTTGCAAACATGAGATGAACAGATTCAGGCTGACAAATCAGAATCCATCAAATCAACCCTCTTCCACATCCACAGAAGAAGGAAAGTTGATTCCACACGTCAGAATGTCAAATGTTTGAATCTAATAGCTAATAACCTCTGCTATATTTATTTGTAGTTAGAGACAACCAGTTCATCAGTTCCAGGTGTTTATTTGTGGTTAAAGACATTGGGCTTATGTTTCACTGATGGGATTTTGTCTTTGTCTCAAACACAGTCCAGGGATCCAAAAACTCTCATCAGATCCAAGTCTGAGTAGTGACTGATCCAAAAGGACACAAATCCGACGAAGGAGATGGATTTGACATGACTACTAGTGTGTGTGAAAATGCAATTATTTCTGTGTGTTTCTTAATCACGGACGGATATGAAAATGAGGGAAGTGACATAAGATGACTCCATAGTTTCATGCAATTTTAAAGGCAATGTTATCATTTTTGCTGTAAATGATGATGAAAACACCATCATCTTCAGACAGATGTTTTTCATTCTGAACATCTGCATTAAGCTTCCAGTTATTGGAGGCGTTTTTCTCCATCACAGCCAAAGATATAAATGTCAGCAAATATAAAATAGGACTGTTTGATAGGAAAATTGGATTAAAAATGTTAATTCTGTTGCTGGAAGCCAATGGTTTTTTTTTTGTTTTGTTTTGTTTTTTTTTTTAAAAAAAGGTACATTTCTGAGTTTGTTCACTGAGGATTGATGCATCAATGTTGTAAAACAAATTGTCTTACACAGAGGACGGGGAGTCAATAGGTGCAACACTGCCCTGAAATTTGATAGATATTCTACAAAGGAAGAATAAATGTGAAGAGTTATAAACTGTTCACTCCCCCCCCACAAGCAAAATCAATCTGGGAAGCTCTTTTCTGACAAGTGCGCCATGACAACTGAGCAGTCTTGTTTTGTGGCAAATGTAAGGCCATCTGTCCAACATAAACCTTGATCAAAACGGGGCCATTCAACAGGAAAATGATCTAAAGCACACCAGCAAATCTACATCAGAAAATAATACCGTATTTACCGGACTATAGAGCGCATCGGATTATAAGTCGCACCCACTAAATCTTTAAAGAAAAAAAATATTTTCCCACATATTAGCCGACCGGACTATAAGCCGCAGATATATTCGTGGTGAAATGAAACATTTACACAGAGAGATTTTGTACATGTTTATTTACATACCTTAACTGTTTCCAAACAGTGCCTGTAACACAGCAGTAAAACGGCTGATCGAACAAAACAGAAAAGTTATTATTGTTTTTATTCATCCTCCACCTGCGCACTGAAACCACTGAAGTCGTCTTCTTCAGTGTCGGAGTGGAAGAGCCTGAGAACGTCTCCTTCATACACCTTTTCAGTCTCTCTATCGGTGTGGCTCTAAATGTCACTTTTATCTCGAGTCAGTGCACCAAAAAACTAGCTTCTTCTTCTTTACATTGACCTCTTGCGTCTGTCTCGTATTTGCGCCTCAGGCGCCCCCCTGTTGGCCGTTAGCGAACAAAAATCTATAGATACGCCGCATCGTTGTATAAGCCGCAGGGTTCAAAGCGTGGGGAAAAAGTAGCGGCTTATAGTCCGGAAAATACGGTAATAATAATAATAATAATAATAATAATAATAATAATAATAATAATAATAATAATAATAATAACTGAATGGAAAAAAAAGCTCAATGAACTTAAGTAACATTGTATATAGAGAATATCATTGTAATTACCCCGAATATACGTCAAATATATTACAGCAATTAGGATAAAGCTATACAGGATAGGACTACTTCAAGTTATCAGTGCTAAAAGCATGAGGCTATTTATGACTACTGATATGATATTTATTTCTGTTTTGCGTTTTTGTCCATTCCAGCAAGGCACTTTGAAAAAAAGTCAAATGATGTTGTCTGACTAAGGTTGTATTTAATACTATGACACACTATGATCATAAGCGTTTTATCTTATAACACTCAAACTATAGGATTAAAAGGGAGGGTACTAAGGCTTTTTTGAATACTTTTAACCCACAGAGTTTGGTAAAGATCTCTTCAGAATGTGAATTTTTTTGGGCAGGTTGCCAAGCATTTGGGCAAACACACTACTACAAACAATGTCATTCACGGCAGCATTTCCTAGTAAAGAATATAGTGGTCTCTATTAACCTTCAATGTGCAGGAAGGAAGAAACAAGACAAAGGAGATGCCGCTGATGTGGAGGAGGAGAGAATGAAAGCGTGGCAGGGTCAGAGCAAATCTCTCGTCTAGAAAGCACCGAGTACAAAGGCATCCCTTTGGGACAGAGGATGGAAAAGATGAATGTCTCAGATTTTTAGAGGTTTAGTTACAAATATTAATTATTCATTATCAGTGAAGGGGAGAAGAATGAGATTAAACCTCTCCAGAGGGTGAAATCTAATAATAATAAAAAAATTGCCTCAAAATGTATGTTTTATGATTCTGATATTGATAAAAGTGGCACTTTTCTTGTTAATTACAGAACTGACTCACACAAAGAATGCGCACCATTTTTCTTCATGGACACAAATATTCATTTGTAGGTTTTTTGGTATCTGATGTGGCTGCTCATGAACCACCAAAACTAAATCCCGCTGTTCTTAGGCCAAGGTGAACTTGTCGCACGTGGTCGCAGTCATCCAAATGGAAAATCCTCAAGTCTTCCTTATCCTTTCTTGGGGGTTTTCTCTTATCTGAGCTTGAGAGACTCACCCATCACCCAAAGAGTTCCAGTGCTCAGCAGCTTGGGGTTAAGTTTATCCTATTTACTATTGATTTTAAAGTTGGTGCCTTTGCTCAGTAAGGCCAGAGGGAAACAATGAAATTGTTTATAGAAAGCATTTATGTGGCTCTATAAAAACAGTTCCTAAATTGTTTGTGTGTGTGTGTGTGTCTGTGTCAGTAAAAAGCTTGGTCAATCAACAATTGAAAAAAACAAAACAAAAAACAACTCAGTGGAGAGCAGACACTGTGGCTTCACATTTGTTCTTTCAAAAGAAATAAAGTTAAAACAAACTCTCTCAGGGGAATTCAAACATCTCTGTTTACGCTTCAGTCCTTAATTAAGCAACTGTGTCCAATGTATTATTACTATATTAAAATTTCCTTAAGAGCTTTATAATGATTCAATGTTTTACATAATTGAGTTGCTGGGAACAAATAAGTGCAGTAACCTCCACAAGAACCACCAAGACTACAGGAACAAGGTCTGCAGCAACATCCCATCCGTGATGTGCAGACAAATCCAACGTGATAAGCAAGATGATTGAGTCAAAGGAAAGATCAGATGCAGAGACGGCGAGGGAGAAAGGGCTATAGGCTGTTGTTTGCCATGTAAACAATGTTGTTATAAGAAAATGGTTGTGAGTGTGCAGCAGTGGCAGCTGTGGTTGGGTGTTAGAAGAGGGAGGTGGGGGTTGGGGGGATGAGATTTATTTTCTATAATCTCAGTCTCTCTGGTTGTGTCTCGCTGACACACGATGCTCGAGGACCGCTGAACATGATCCATAAAGCCACACATTCAATTTTCTTCTAAACAAACATGATTTTGTTTACATTCAGTATATTTTTTCCAAAGATGTATCCTCCTGTGTATCCTAAAAGACACGTGGGATGCATGATGATTTTAAAGCATGCATATGAATGACAGAGTTTATTTAGTTTTGACATTTCTTTCTGTTTCATTAAGGGATATTGGTTGCTTTTATAAAGCAGTAAACATGAAAATACATGTTTGAATTTCTTTTGGAGGTAAAAGGATGGTGTTGTAATTTTTTTTCTGTATCACTGGCCAGTTATTCATATAGACAAACAAAACACAAAAATGTATGCAAGTGTATCCGACTGCTTTCTCATTAAATGCAGGTTGCTCTTTAGTGTCAAGAATGTTTCCAGTTTTAGTATTAACTTTAGTTAATTACTGTCCAGTAAGCTCATAAAGTAATGGCAAAAGTGGGCATGTGTGACATAAAATAAGGGTATTACTTTATTTAAACGGATTTGCATACCAAAATATCATAAATAAAATAAGTCAAGACATTTTTAATTAAAATATAACCAACTGTAAAATGGAATTAAGTTAAGAAAAGGGGGGGTGTTAATTAAAGGCAATGAAAAAGGGACAGTCTTTAGCTTTTTTTTACCCTCCCCACTTTAAATGGGACAACCAAAGCTCAAAGGGGAGTGGACTCCAGCAGAGGGCAGCATAATGACTAAATGCTTTTTCACCTTGTTAGCTTTGCAGCTGACCACATCCAGCAAGTGTGAGACACTTTCCACTAGGGGTATTTATTATTTACATAAATAAATAAATGCTTCAAATTTTCTTGTGGACAGCCTACTCTCTAGACAAAGCATTTGTCAGATGAATCTGGGACTTTGGAGGCACTTGTATCTAAATACCCCAAATCCCTGTAGGAAGCATTAAAAGACATACTCAAAACTCAGAAGTACCTGTATATCTTTCACATATAATCAACTCATCTAAGCCTTTATGTTGATTAAGTACAGCAGCTGTACTGGCCATGTCTCTGCAATTTAAATGTTATGAAATAATTCATCCCATGAAATTCAGAATCACCAGAGTTTCCTACACATGCAAAATAATACTGCCTTAACATCAATATAAAGGAGAAAACAAATTACAGGCTATTTACATTTTACAAAACAATTACATCTGAAAAAAAAAAAAACATAAGGTGGCACACATCACCTGTCCCTGGAAAATAATATCAATAAAATGGTAGTAGACCACTACTTAAAGTAGCCAACATATTATTTGGATGCAAATGTAGCTACAGTATATCGGCCCTGGAACTGGTCAGAGGCGGACTTAACCTTGAACCAAGGTCAACAGAAGTTGTTGTAGACCAGAAATACAATTGTTTCAACTATTTAGATGAGGTTTTCTTATCTTTAATGAAAGATGAGAAAAGCTCTGCTATGTGGTTCTCACAGTTAAAACTCGAAAAGAGAGAAAAAAGGCCTTGTATTCATGTCTCTTGACTGAATTAACTTTGAACGTGTCACTGATGGTTTAGTTGCTAGTTGCCCTGTTTGACAATCCCCGCTCTTCTCATCTCTGCTGCCTGTCTCACCCGTGCCACCTCGAGAACTGCCGCAGGCATCCTCACAGCCAGCTCCACTGTTGTCGCAGCACCAAAACAGAAGTTTGTAGTTTTTGAGGCATTTTTGATGCAACTGCGTCAAACACGTTCTTTTTTTAAACCCTCAGCTTTTCAGCACTACCTTCATGTTTTGTCTGTATTTTACTGTTTAAACATCCACATTCCACTGGTATTTGTTCTGGAGTGTCTGACATACACAAAGGGGCTGGGACAAACTCATGTGATATATACCCTAACCCAACCTGGCTCGTTCAGGGGAAGTAATGTTAAGGCTCCACACAGAGTAAATGGGAGTAAGAGACCATTTATTGACAACCACATCAAAAGAATAGGAAACCAGCACAAGATTGTATGCCAAATGGAGAGACCTCAAACAAGATATCAAATGGTACCAATCAAAAAAAAAAAACACAATCTAAAACAGTGCCTAAACAAGAGTTCTACTAGTTCTACATCACAGAACTTGGCTTCTTGATGCATAATAATGTTCTAAATGTTCCTTTTCATTTATAGCACACACAGCACCATTTTCCAAAAAGTTCTGAAATACTGATTCATCGGATGAAAATAAATATTTATAGTGCCTCATGTTTTATCCCAGAAGCCTTTGATCTGAGAGATGTCAATGCAACCTTCCCATAAGGCCTCTTTTTTGACAGTTCTGGTGTCAGTTGCACTTACAGTAGTATTGTAGTATTTGACAAAAAGGTTTCCCAATGTATCTTGCCAGTGTTGTTAAATAAAGACACAAGACACACTGGCAATAAAGTGATTCTGATTCTGATGACAGTTCCAATCTGAAGATCATATTTGAAGGACAGAGATCACAGGTGTCTAGGTTTATGCCTCGTCTCTTCACACCCTGAAATTTCTCAAGATTTCTAGAATCATTTAATGACATTATGTATCGAACTTGTTAATTTTTCCTCCCTTTAGTCTCCTTACTCCCACTAAATTGCCACATCCCAACTTTACTTCATGTGTAGGGCTAAAATACAAAAATAAATTGTATCTTTGGTTTCATACTGTCTGCAAAACCATAAATGTCGAAGTAAATCTAAAAGTTCCCATGTTTGTTTTTATTCACATTTGCCACATAATTACAACTTTTTTCAGATTTTTTGCTGTAAAACATCCCTCACCCCACCCTCTCCTGTCTGGGCCAGTACCAAAACATCAACTAATAAAGCACATATTTTATTCTAAACTGTAGTTTTTTCACACCTTTGTGATTTTTAAATTACACTCAGTCCAACTGTCCAGAACTTTGCTATTCAGACTTGTACTCAG
>JAOWBL010017740.1:25276-35576 GCA_028564865.1 Zenarchopterus dispar
GGAAAAATCAGATTTCTGTTTACGCTTTGATCTATCTATCTATCTATCTATCTATCTATCTATCTATCTATCTATCTGTGTGTGTGAGTGTGTATGTGTGCCTTACCTGAACATGTGAACAAAATGAGTTATTGAAGTTAAGAGCAAGTTTGATTTAAGTTACTGATTAGTCATCTCATTTGCACAGATAAGAAGCAACATATTGGATAACTTTTTAGTACTTTCCTTGATTAATAAATGTAATTTTCATTATAAAAAACACCACAGAAAAGATAGTATTTTTTTTCAATTACAGTGAACATCTTTGTAATGTTAAAAAGCCAATTTACCCAATTAGACCATGTACCTCCAGAACACCAGTTATTAGTGGTTTCTAAAAACATGTCCTGTGTCCAATCTTTTGGGCATGACATTTTTCAGAATTCAAATTTTGTTTAAAATGTGTTTTATATTTTTTTTATTTTATTTCATTTAAATCCATTGATTTACAATTTAACTTTGTCGAACATTTCTTGTATTGGAATTGTATTATGTTGAGAATTTTTGAGCCACACATGATCTCTAAGAAAAGGTAAGATGTAGAGAGGTGATCCACTGTGGTGACTTCTAAAGGGAAAAGCTAAAAGAAGAAAACATCATAACATAATAACATTCATATCACATCCTCCTCTCCACATTCTGTCTGTTTTACTTTTCTAAGTCCTCTCTAACAAGCAGTTTGAAAGACTGACATAAACTAAAGTGGAAAAACCTTCTCACTGTGGTTGACAGCAGATGACAGTCAGAAATTTACTGGAATCTACCATCATTCAGTGGAGTAAGGTTAGAGAAAGTGCACGTTCACCTTCCACCACAAGGACATATGAAGGGGTTTTGATGCATTATTTATTGTTAAATGCAATTTACCCCATCCCGATGAGATTTTGGGAGTCTTTTCCCCAGTTGAGACAGAAGCAGCTCATAATCTGATTTGCAGAAGAGAACAAATATAACATTCCCTTGTAGTTAAGAGGTGCTCCCAAATAAAATTAAGCCGAATCCAAAGAGAAAAACAACATAAAGATAAGGTTGAAGATGTAAAAATCCCAACAGTTCACACTTGATTCATGTTCTGTCATAAAGTCTTTGAACTTGGAGGCTGTTACATAAAGTAGAAATGTTTCTGCAGGGTGCTGTACTGATAGTCTTTCCAAGGAGTCTCTCCAAGTGTGCAGTCTAGTCTGAAGAAATTAGTCATGGGATCTCAGACTTTATTGTCCTTCATATTTATGAGGAATATAAACGCATAAAGGGAATGGGATCTTACCCTCTATGGCTGCATAAACAAATTATCAGTGACTAAGCCTATTTATGTAAAGACATTACTAATCATGCCGCAGCATATAATGTGCAGAGATGGGTTTAGGTTAATATTTTGTGCACAACAGCCGCACACATGCAACTGCACATCAGGAATATCAATTGCGGGTGGGGTGGGAGGTGTGTGGGGGTGTTTAGAGGCAGCATTTCTTGTAATAAAGGGTCTTTGATTGAAGTAAGGTGATGGTGACAGATGGTTAATGTTTCCCCTCTGGCTTTGGCTTGCCTCCCTGAACTGCTTGTACATTTGTCAGCTCTTTATTACCTTAGTACAAGTTGTAGCAGTACCAAGCCCCATACTGACAGCGCTAAACTTTGCTATGTTTTTAATGTATAAAGTAGTCGGTAAGATGATGTGTTGGATCAAATCTTTCCTCTTTGGAAATGTCTTTTTCATCATCACCAACCCCCCAGTTCAGATGAGCAAGTAAACCCTGATCATGATCATAACACAGATAGCATTAGGATGGGTTTTGTTTTATTTGTCAAGACCTTAAATATACTATACAGTACTGATACATATGCGATCTGTTATGTTTTATCTGTGTAACGACAATATGAACAAAATTGACAGAATCACTCTCTAGATACGAGTCCCTACATCAAGACCTCAAACCAGTGGGCAACAGTGGTGAGGGGTTGATTTCAGACACAGCAAATGAGCACATTCAAAATCTATTCAATGAATTCAATTATTTTATGATTATTTAATTGTACATAATCTTTTAGTCTAGTTTGCATATTGTACTTATGTGCCTCTCAGCCAGGTCCCCCTCAAAAAAGAGATTTTATCTCAAGAACCTTCCTGGTAAAATTAAGGTTAAATAAGTAAATAACAAAATTCCACATGACACTGTTTTGACATAAGATTCTGTTCACATCATTTGAGTTGATCTGAGGCACACCTGCATTTTTCTCCAAGGCATACCTTTAAACACAAGAGTATCATTATTCACATCAAAACATGATCTGGGGTGACATAATCAAAGATATCACATAATGATATTTTCATTTTTGCAGATATGGTTGGATTTGATGCATTTGAGCCTCATGAACATTGTTACATTTGAAGAAAAAAAAGGAGAAAGCTTGCCAGATTCAGAGCATTATCCCAACGTAGGTTCACAACAACATTGTTTTGTAGGAAATTAAGTGTAAGTGTATATATAGAAACAGGATATCAGACAAAAAAATGAAAGCATGCATGTGGATGGATCTTTTACATAGACAAGACCTCCAAGCATGTCTCCAAATCAGTTGCAAAGTAGCTTAAGGACAACAAAGTGAGAGACCATTACAAAACCCTAACCTCTGTCCTATCCATAAGTCATTATTGGAAGTGAAAAAATACACATAGAAGCAAGAATCCTCACAAAAATTTACTCAGCTCCACCGGTTCTGTCAAGTGGAATGGACCAGAATTCCACCAAGATATTGTGAGAACTTTGTAGAAGGCTACCCAAAATGACTTTGACAAGTTAAAAAATTTAAGGGCAGTTCTTACAAAAAATAACAATTATGTAAATGTCAAAAAAAGAAAATAAAATCAAAAATCCTAACTGACTAATATAACTATACATAGTAGATTCTGTATCTCCTCTCTTCAGGAGTTATTAAAATGCATCTATTAATTCCTGTGTTGTTTAGTTTTCATTTATGGAGCACTGAGTCGAGTCAGTCCCGAGGCCATTTCTGACCCTCGCACCATATTTTGCCCATGTGTGGTCTGTTGTATCACATTCTTGAGTTCCTCCGCTGGCATGAAGCCACCGTGGAGACCACTCAAGTAAACGTAAGTCACTGTCAGGTTGCATTTTCTTCAAGGAAGTATTCATTTGAAAAAATGGTAAGCTGCGTCTTCAGGGAGATGCTCGTGGTAAACAACAATGTTGAGTTATGGGGTTGTATTCAGAACCTGCTCCTCAAACATAAAACCAAGACAACCTTTGCCATTTTCAGTCAAGATTCATTTGTAGATTATTGTTTCATCTGAGCCAGCAAGGTTTGTGGTGGCGCTCACTTTATCATGGTTTTTGCTCTATTGCACTTTTTGTCTCCAGAAACAAAAAGACATTGGACCATTCTCTGAACCGGAGATTATTTTCAGGAGCAGGCTAATCATACTGTGTCCCACTGTTATGATATATATATAAGAAGACAGATGCAAAATCTGTAATCAAACACACAAACCCCACTCACACACCCATGACACCACAATAAATTACACAGCCACAAAAACCTCCTGTTCATTTAATTCAAAGGTTATCCCATGTGGATCGCTCGTCACTTCAAACATATTCGGAATTAACATGTAACAAGCGATTGAGACACAGCAGTGGTGAGGAGTACCAGCTGTGTGGGAACCCAGGCACCAGGGAAAACAGTGAGGGTGGCTGCTGGACAGGTGGGGAATGTCAGTATCTGAAAAAGAGACATAAACAAACACACAAAGGGAAGCGAGGGATGAGGTTGACGTGGGAGCAGCTGTGACAAGCGCATCATTTGTAACTGTAAAGCTGAACAAAAGGGCTTATAACAACCTCAGAGAACCAATGTTTTTGTGAAAATTTGCTATGTCTGTGTGTATTGTTTGAAGTTTTTAACATTTGTAAATACCCATCCCCCAGCATTTCATATTGTGCTTAAATAAAATAATTTATTTTCAATTTATTAATTTCCTCAATTTTTTTAAACTATGTTTATACCAGAAGTACAGAATTAATCCTAATCTGGAGACAATGTCAGAATCTGAATATATATCTAAATAAAGCTAAAACTAAAATGTAAGTAAAGATTTATATCAAAGGAAGGACTTATCTATTCTTCTACTTATTAAATACTTTAACATCTGCCTCACAGGGACAATAAATAAAATTAATATAACTGCAGTGGCACATGTGTCACTATAAAACCCTTTTTTGTTTTGGATTTCAGGACTCAAAGGCTTGATTGAGCTGGAGATGGTGAGATTCAAAAGACAGACTTTATACATTCTGCCCTAGAACCTCCAGAAATGTCTCTATCTGTTCCACAGCTGGGGTCTTTGTGGTGGGGAATCCATTGTCCCAGCTGATATCTTGTCTCATCTTGTTAGGATGCTGAGTTTCAGTAAGCAGATTAGTGTGTACTGAAGCCTCTGAAATGCTTCAAGGAGAGTTGTTTCTCTTCAAAATAGTAACTCAACTTGCTCGCTGTGTTGGCCCAGCTCCCTGATAGCCCCCTCAGGCAAAGATTTTAGCACTTAACGCAGGTCTGTGCTACAGGTTATTTCTGAGTTGGTCCCCCTGTCGCCCAGATGCCAGGAGTTAAGTGTAATGGCTGCTGTTGTGTCCTCAGGGTGCCGGTGTTCACCGTGTTGCATGTTCCGTGTGGCCCTCTAGAGAGGTAACAAGGGCATCCATTCATGCACGACAGATCAGGAGATAGATGGAAGATGTGGAAGGGTTTTTGTGTAAGGCTATACTGCAAGTGTGTGAAACAGTTAAACACTGGAGACTATAATGCTTTATTTGAAAGATGCTTTTGCCAAGCAGTGGCAGCTCCGGTCAGCCCAACGAAGACTGGAGATAATTTTTTAAAGTTTTTTTTTCATCATATGAATGGACCTCATGACTTGTCTCAAGACATACAACACTGGCTCAGCCATCCCGCAGCATATACAAAAGTGCAGCAAATATGTTGTGAATTGTATTCTCCCATGGCTGGGAACAGACCTCAGCAAATCCAATATTTACCTCACTTTTATTAATATTTGCAAAGAACTGCAGCATGATGCTGTTTCAGGAAATTTATCGAGCCTTTTTAAAATATACAACTGAGGATGTACATCTCCAGCAGAGACGAAACGGCTCGGGGCTGAGTGCCAGAAATGGAGTAGTGCTGCAATGTGAAATGACAGGAAAAAAAAAAACAAAAAAACAAACAGAAATAGAAAATTATTGCTTTGCGAAATTATGGAATTTCATCATCAGAATGCATGTTAAACCCTTAAGACCTGACGTACATGTATGTTGACATCACACTTTTTGTTGTCTATGCCATAATATTTATTTTCTTAAGAAAAAAAAATGTACCAGGTCTGAGGAGGTTAAACACAAGGTGGATCTATGGGGCAACATGTAAGCCAGTGAAAAGTTAAATTTTTAACTGTTTATACATGCTTATAGACACAAACTTATATATTATACAAGAGCTTATATATTTTATATTTAAGCTGTTCTTGAAAACAAGCAGATTTAGTCCAAGTATTTTCTTTCTTTTTTTTTTTTTTTTTTCTTTTCTGACTGGTCCAATTCCTGGAGTCCTGCCAATCAGGACAGTTGCAGTGGTTCCTGAATGTGCACAGTTGCAATTGCCATCAAGAGACATTTATTTATCTTAACACATTATTAGAATTTCCTGTAAATGACCTGGTCATCTCAAACATCTCAACAACAAAATTTAAATAACCATCCATGTTTCCTTTCCAGTCTTTATTAAGCTATAAACAGAAGAAATTAGAGGAAATAGAGGAAATTTTTTAAGTAAATTAATCGGTGTCACAATCTTTGTTTGTGTGAGTCTGACCCAGTTCTCTTGTTTTGTTTTAGGTTGTGATTGAAATCACTAGCCGCTGGATGTAAGGTCTGAAGACACTTTTTCAGGACCATGAAGTGAGCTCACCAGCAGCATGAACTTTCAAACACAGCTACTTGTAAAGATCTGATAGCACTTTTAGTTCCCAACAGAGCTCTGTTCTCAGAGTACAGGTTTATCTGCCATTCCTGGAATATCCAAATGTAGATTTGGAGGACGGGCCTTCCGTTATCAGACACGTTACGATGGAACCAACTTCCAATTTGGGTTAAGAAGGCTAACACCACGTTCACCTGTAAAAACAAATTTGAAAAGTTTCTGTTTAATAAAGCCTATAGTTAGTCTAAACTTTAATGTGTTTGGGCCAGTAGTCATAGTTGCAGCTACAGGACAAGACTAGAGCAGGCTTGTCTTAAACAGCTTCATCCTAGATATGCTGATAAAGACCAGCACTGCAGGGGAGACCAATATCATCCACTGAGTGGTACCCAAAATCCCTTGTTTCTCCTCTTTGTCTCTTTCCTTTCTTCAGATCAATACACAGTTATTAATTAAAAGCAACTCATAAGAACATTTGCACTCCATTGTTCTTGTAGTTTGTTGGTTTCCCCTATCTTTTTCCCTAACATGCACAGACTGAACTTTTATTAGGGAGACTGTCCAAAATTATTAATATAATTTTGCAATTATATTGATTCAAATTCCATTTAGGATCAAGACAACCCAGTTCTTGTATTTTTTGACTTTTCATTTTTAATCTACAGAGTATTTCAGTCTGTCTATTTCAGTCTGACAACTCATGCAGTAAAGTCTTTAAAACACTTTAATTATAAAACATACTTCGCTTTGGCGTTTAGGCTGCATCTAAACATTGTTTAATCAGGCTTATATTGAAATACAGGGGTGTAGAACTGCTAATGCCTGAAATAACTCCCTGGGGCTGTTTAATGTGTTCTGCCTACATGTTTATAGATTCCTACCAGAGATTTTAAAACTACTCACACTTTAAGGCCTAAACTTGCATTGAAACAGTTTCATAAACCTAGTTTTATTACATTTCTTTTTTTTTTAAACCAGTGAATGAGATTGATGGCTGGATGATGTTTTAATATTTATGCTGGAATAGTTCTGAAATTATATTTAATCATCTGTACTGGAAGGTAAAAAAAAAAAAAGAATTGCTATTTGTTTAGTCTGAAATGACACTTTGAGCTCTAATTGTATCATAAAAATTCTAAAATGCATCCATAGGCAGGTCACTTGAAAAGTAAAGCAGCAAACAGAAAACCATAGGGTAAACAAAACATTGATTGTGGTTCTCGGTGTCGAGTAAAGATGAACAGGCCTTAATTAAAACTTGCCCTCCTCTCAATAACAAAGGCAATTTTATTTATAAGGCACATCTCATCAGATGTAAAGTCAATGTACTTTACATTGAAAGACCAAATTTAGACCACAAGAAAATAAGTACAAAGTAAATGAAGCATGACTGAAATATAAAGTCACTAGCAGGCACACACTATAACAAGAAGGCTAAAACTTACTTACTCTATTTGGTAGTGAAAGTTGTAGATTCCTTCCCGCTTCAGTTGCATTACCAATCATTTCTCTTATCTTATTCAAAACTGACAAACTGGGCTTTCCTTTATATAAACATTTTAATTCATGGGTCCATGGTCCTCTATAGTTTTCTTACTCTGTTCAAAACAAAAGCTAAAAGAAACAAAGAAAAAAAGAATTCTGGAAATAGTCTTGAAAACTGATACTTGAATACTGCAACAGCAACAAAACAAATCCAGTAATGCCCCCATGCATTGATCAGGGCCTTACAGTATCCTTCTTCTCATCAGAAAAGACATCTAATAGTACACATTTTCTTTCTCAATTCTGTTCTCATTTTCAGACAGTGACAGAGACAATGAGCCCTTATTATTCTATACATCATCCATTTATTGAGTGTACCTAAAGTAGGTTCAATTTGTAAAATAGGTTCAAATTTTTTTTTCATACCAAACCAAAATAACAACTACACTTGAACATCTGTGTCTGTTTGAGTAGACAGCAGCATCCACTCTGGTGTTTTGTTTTGTTTTGTTTTTTCCTGGGTGTTACCATGTGTTTTCCCTGAAGAGAGCTGGGATAGGCTCCAAAACTTTAGCTGAAAAAAAAAAGGCTAAATATGACACAATGTCATTTACGCATTAAATCATTGTGTACTGGAACAAAAATGGTTCCAAACAATGATTCTTATCAGGATTTAGAATTCTCTCTGTTTTATGTGACCACTGAGAAGGACAAGTTAACAATCTAAGCATTTATGCAATATGGAAAAATAAATAAATGAAGACAGAGCAGCATCAGTTCGGTCATTATAAGTGATCAGTCAAACATGAAAGTCAAATCCAGCCCTAACAAGCAGTTATCATCAGTAATATTAGCAGTTCACCATTACCATCTTACTGATGCGCATTCAAAATTAAATCAGAACAACATAAAAGCCTCCTTTCTGTATTTTTAAAACACAAAGGAAATCTAATTATTTCCAGGATGACATAGCAATCTGAATTAGCTTGTTTGTGCGCTGGTCAAAGCTTAAACATAAATAAGTGTACTGGCTCTGGAGAGGGGGGATATGAGGGTCTGCTTGTTTGGGAATCCCTGCACAAATAATGAAATGTTTGCATGAGAGCACCGGGGGTTTACACAGTTAGACGATTTGAGTTATTATATGTGATTTTCATAGTTTACTGTTGCTATTGCTTGACGTCTCATACTTTCAGATTCCAACATATTGACACATAATGTACAATATTTATTAGATAATGTCAATCACACAGCATTTTAACACTTTTACGTCTTTGTATAGGATTGGTTTTTGAGCTGTGAGTTCAACCTACAGCTCTCAGGAGATACTGGGTGAACATGGGTATGGAAGTAGCACGTTATCATTATACTCTGCACATGACATGCGATATTGCCTTTGTCAAGATAGCTGAGGTACAAAAAGACAAATCAATAGTCTTCAAATGTAAGAGATACAAGATGTGCCATGACAAGTAAGATTTTGCTCTTAAATCTTTTTGCAGGAATTGTATTCACTCTCAGTGTGACACAGATTTCATCTCATTGAAGTGCATGCGAGACTGAAAATGAGGGAACCAATGCCTCAAAGGCTTGGCAGAGGAGATAGTAAGACTGGGCATCAGCCCAGAGAAAGCCCAACAAACATGTTCAGTGCTCTGAGATTTACATTGCTTGGGTTTTGTCTTATCTTGTGCTGTGGAGCAGAAGTCTTCCCTCCCTGTCCTGACATCACACAGATCCGTCCTGTCTGAGGTGGAGGACGAGCGCCTGTAGGAGAGTAAGGGAGAGCCGGAAAGACGAGGAGATAAGATAAGATAAGATAAGATATCCTTTATTTGTCCCACAATGGGGAAATTCCAGTGTTGCAACGTACATTTTAAGAACAGCAGGGAAAATAGGAAACACGCAATCAAACAAGATATTATGAAGTAGACAATTTACAATAAATGTTGGCTATGGCACAGTGCAGGATATGACAGGACTATGAAAAGAAAGAAATGGGATGATGATGTATGATAGCTAGAGAACAAACAGAAATCAACAGATTTCTTTCTTTTTTTAAGGTGAGATAAAAGGGAGCAGGCAGCAACAACAATGTTTTGTGTAAGATAGCTACAGGGAGAATCTGAAGTAAAAGAACAAGAACTGAAGTGACTGTGACTCACTCTGTTTTCACCCAGACTCCTTTATTTCAATCTGCTAAGCTAATTGGATCAAATCTATAAGTGGCTCACAGGCCAAACCTTGACAGGATCTCTCCTAATTTGGGGTAGTGCTTAAGATTTTGTGAATATTTTAAAAGCCCCTGGGAGTCCACATTTTCAATGCCTTTACGATTCAGTGTTTGGTTCTGATGCTGTCTATAAATATGATCACAGCAGTTCAAAAGCAAATCACCCAAACTCATGAGCCCTGAAGGCAGGAGGGAATGATTGGAGAATACTTGCTGATATCGTACTGTAGCAGTCTCACTGAGAGCAGCTGAAGAGGTGTGGGGGTTTGATACAGGGATGTATTTCCCAGCAGGCATGCGGAAGTGGACACAGGACCTCTGCAGGCTGATGAGTGGATGAGTGGAGACCAGTGCACTGTGCATATATATATAGACATAAAGCTTTATCAGTCACAATATTTCCATTCTTATTCATGTGGCATGGCCACACATCATATATATATGAAGGAACACATGATGAAGTGGCACAATTTGGATCTGAAAATGGGAATGGACAATATTAAATCTGCATCCACACAATCAAAATCAGATATGGGTCTCATCAACAGA
>JAOWBL010017749.1:4288-35572 GCA_028564865.1 Zenarchopterus dispar
TCCTGATAGAACATGCAGTTGTACATCACGTCGCCTTTTACTTCTTCATTCACACATCTGTCATCCTTGTGGTTTGAGAGAGATGGGAGCTCTCTGCAGCAGATTTCTGAGGAAACGGTTTGCCAGTTTGACATCCTGCTTTCATTTAGATGAAAAGGGACAGAAACTAACACAGTAATCAGGGTTTTTATTGCAGGAGAAATGAAGTTAGTTTAGAGAGAAAAGTTTTCTCCTCAGCAGCTTCTGTTCATGCAAACATTCATGTAAATGTGCTAATCTGCTCCGGTCCTGTTTCCATGGTTTTATCTGTCTCTTAACCGTTCTGAGAAGGAAAAAAAAAAACATATCCAAATGGCAGTCTTGATTGTATACACAAAGTAGAGCCATCCCTATATGTATCCTACACTGTAATTTCTATTTTTAAAAACTTTGCAAAAGAGTCTCTATGCTCAGTTAATGAAGTACACAAATTATCACAATTATGAATCATTAAGTTATAAATCTGATGAGATAAATGTGACTTCAAATGTTAGTAAGATGAAATTCTGCATAAATTACACACCCACACTCCATTAATTGTTTTCCCCAACAAGACTAGAGAGAGAAATTAGCATCCACCCAAAGAGCAAAGACTGAAGACATAAAAGCATCCTGTCACCCGAGTTAGCACGCCGTCACCTGAGCTATCGTCCCGTCAACAGTCACCAGAGTTACCACTTGGGTGAAGTGAAATTGTATTTATTTATTTATTTTTGCTTAAAAAGAGAGGCACCTGATGTGTCTTACTTTGAGATTTGGAGTATGAAATTAAAAAAATAAATAAATAAAATGGCATGGTTTAATTGTTTGTATCACAAAAAGAACATTTTACTAGTAAGAAAACAGATTTAAAAAATGATTAAACGTCATATTACTCATATTGTATCCATATTGATCATGATGTGGTGGTTAATAATGATTCTTGGATCTGAATAAAATGAGCAATATTTATAAGTATTTGATGCCCAAGGTTTTAAAATGTGTTTTCTTGGATGTTTGAGATGTCTCTCATTTGTAGAGTTCCTAATTTTTTTTTTTAATCCAAATTTTTAAAATTGAACAGTGGAAATGGCGACCGTATCATAGCATGACTCCACCCTTTTCTCCACTCTATTCTCTATGTGTGTGAGATCTGGACTTCAGAAACTCCATGTTCTCATCCTTCTTCATTTACTTTCTGCTGCCCATCAAAAGTAGATTAAAACTCTAAAACAGAGGTGTCCAAAGTCGGTCCTCGAGAGCCGCTTTCCTGCAGGTTTTAGATGCTTCCCTACTTCATCACACCTGATTTTAATTAATGGTTGTTAACAGGTTGTCATCCAGGTCTGAACAACTCTGTTAATGACACAGTCACTTGTGTCATGGTGTGAAGAAGCAGGGAAACATCTAAAACCTGCAGGACAGTAGCTCTCGAGGACCAGGATCCCCTACCCCTGCTCTGAAACCTTCATTGCCTCCTTGAGTGGTGCCCCCTCTGGCAGCTACCAGTATTACATTTCACCTCTGGACACTGATGGACTGTGGCTCCAGGAGGGCTGACAGCTATTGTGGTCAGATGTTCTCAAGCTGCTGACAAGAAACCACAAAAGAAACAGACATGACTGAGTGATGACACTGGTGGTAAGATGGCTGCAAGCCACTCTCAGTCCTGCTGTGTCCTGACATCCACGGGCCAAAAAGGATGAAGCTGGATGTTTTTCTCAGAATTCCACGATTGTTGGATCTTGTTGACAGGGTATGGTCAAATACCACATAGGTGGGTAGTGGTAGCTGTCAGGGTTGTTCCCTGGAAGGAAGAGGAAATTACTGAACAGGTTTCACATATTTGAAAACTGGAAACAACCAGGCTGCTGTTGGCAATGATGAAAGGTTTCATAAACATGTTTTGCAAATCCATTCTTTTAAAAAAAGAAAAATGATGGCAACACACATGATTTAGTGCATACAGTTTCAGGTGAAATATAAAAGTTGTAAAAAAGTGGAAAGAAGAAAGAGTGGAACAGGAAAAAAGGTATTCAGTTTGCACGTGAACATATTTGGTCTGTGACATCAAGACGAGAATATGTGAGTTTGATGTGGACTTGAGAAACTCCATGTCACTGTAATATTTACTTAAGTCTGAATTATTAACAGTTTTGACATGTTCTAGTAAATAAAGTCAAATATAACACAGGTAACGCGCATGCACGGCTGTGTCAGGTCTTTGATCGCGGAAGTTGTGTTCGGGAATGAAGCCGTTTGGATGTGGAACAAGTGAAACACCCTTCCTCCTTCCCAACAGACTGTCTTCAAAACAGGAAGTCAGGATGTCAGCCTTCAGAATAAAAGCTTGTATTTGTCTTATGACATGGAGGTTGGGGGCTAGGATACTTGGACCTTTTATATAACAATTTTAACAATTCATAATCCTGAATGCCATTTAATATTAGTTGAACTTGAAAAATATTAAGATATTTGAAAAATATAACACAAAATAAAACACTGTCTGAAATTGTGAGTTTTGCCATGAAAAATAGCTTTTGAAATTTAGAAGTAGAATTATTCATAACTAGACCAAAGGTATTGACAGAGGATGTTAGAAGTTTTTTTGCTTGTGCACAACTAACCAGTGAAGAAGAGTCTGAAAATCTCAAAGCCAATCTCTGCAACAGTACCACTTCTGACCACATGGGGCAGCATATCCAGACTGCATCGGCCTCTGGTGGAAGGTCAGGATATGCTTTTAGTTTCATGCATTTACTTGTGTTTGTGTGCACAAGCAGCTGCGTTGTGAACATTTGTTGCTTCAGTACTGTGTGTGACGTTCATGTGATGCCAGCTGTGTCCACTCAGGACCAGACTGAAAACAAGCTGTAAATGCAACCATGCAATGGATGGATGGATGGAAGATAAGTCTTTGAGTTTCTTGTTGTTCAGGGCATTGACAATAAGAAGCACTGACGGTATGTCCGTGTATCCTCCGTGGAAGGTCATGTTGGCTGCTTGTATCCGCGGTCCCGTTCTTTCTGTTCTCTAAAGGTGCAGCACAAGTGACGGTAGCTAGCTGTTGGACTCCACTGACAACTATGTTACACACATTTACGTTCATATTCATGTTCATATTCACACGAGCAGGTCTGAGCTCAGTTTGAGGCTCTTAAATTGATTTTAACCTGTAGCTAATTAATCCCTGGTGTTAAGAACAGATGATGCAGAGATTATTTCAGTCATTTTCCTGCTAATCGTAATCCAACATCCACATCCAGCACACCAAAACAATCTGGAACCAGCTCAGCTCTAACAGAGACCATTTACACCTAAACTAAACAATTCCCACTAAAGCAGTTAAATGAACACATCCTATAAAACATAAGAATGTAGTGAAAACTGTCATGGATGCAACAAACACCTGTAAGAGGTTTCAAGTTAAGGCACCGCAGAACGCTGTAAGGATGAAACCCTTAACAACTTTACTCTATGTGCTATGAATCTCAAGGGCTCATGTAAGTGTTTGTTGCTGCTCAGAAAGCCAAAGAACAACAACAAAACTTGGCTTACTGTAATTAAAGCATTCAGAAACTTATATATCAAATAAAACCAGTTTAATAGTTTGCTACCAGCACCAGTGTCTACCAGGACCTTACAGAAGCAGGCTAAGCTGACTTAAATTAAGAGGATTTCAGCACATTTGTTCTACTTTTGTCTCCACCTGAAATGATGCCATCGCAGGTCTAAAAACACAGATACTGACAGCAGCGTCATTTCTGTAAACCTTTATTCGCTGAACTGTTTACCACACTCCTATGATTGACAGGACCTGTTAAATTTAGCTGCCATTGTCGACTTTTATTTTGAATGGCCTCACCGGACGTTCCACCTGTCATTCAGCGCGTTGACATGCCTGGTCCTCCCAGCTTGGCATCACACACCTGTAACCTGAGCAACCACTCCCAAACGCTCCACAACTCTCCAGGACGTTCAGATCTCTACAACCCTTCAGGACCAACGCAACTTTCCAGAACTCCTCAGGACCTTCCAGAACTCTCCAGGACCTCACCATGTCGAGCATCGCGGCCACCCTGCAGCATCGCCGGGACCAGCAGCGGGGTATCGGGACCAACAGCCAGGCTCTGAAGTACCTGAATCAGGACTACGAGGCTCTGCGGAACCACTGCCTGGAGACCGGACAGCTGTTCCAGGACGACACCTTTCCCGCGCTGACTTCCTCACTGGGTTTCAACGAGCTGGGACCCCAGTCCCACAAGGTCCGGGGCGTCACCTGGAAGCGACCAACGGTGGGTGGAGCTAGGTTCGGTCCGTAAATGCGCAGAGATGAGTCAGAACCAGAACAGGCCCATCCAGGTGACCGTGTGGCTGAGGTACTAATCATCAGGTAGACTGGTCTGACCTGATTGGCTGATGACGCAGCAGCTCAGGTAAATCCAGGTGTTTGGAGCTTTTTAGAATCTTTTTGGTGACTGTGTTTTGATGACAGGTTAATCTGTTTGACTCTAAGAAGAAAGCAAAAGTTAAAATTCAAGCTGAGATGGAAAATTAACTTAAATATTTAACTGTGCAGGTTTCAGCCATAGACCGAATGACGAGAGGACACACCTCGTGTGACGTCATGGACAGGTTTCTGTGGGCAGCCTTTTTCTTTCTCTGTGGGTTAGCACCATGTTGTTGTAAATAGATGAAACAAAAGGTCCGAGGCCCACGACCACCTCATGTCTGTCACAGGTAGCTGTGGCATCTAGAAGCAGCTGGGTTGGTGTAAACCACTGACTTCTTCACTAAACTTGGCAGAACAGCGTTCTGAAGCCCTGGTCCTCAGGAACCACTGTCTCATGTAACACACCTGCTTCAAATTAGTGGACCATTGACAGACTTGGACCTTGATGACACACTAAAGGCGATCCACTCAGGGGCTGAAGGTGATCAAGTCTGGATCCACTCAGGAGCTGGACGTGATCCAGTCAGGGGCTGGAGGTGTTCGAGTCTAGAACTGACAGTGATCATGTCGGGAGCTGGATGTGATCCAGTCAGGAGTTTCTGTGTGTTTGGTCAGGAAAACATCTCAAACATGCAGGAAAGTGGGCCCTGAGGACCAGGGCTAGAAAAAACTGGTAGAATGACAGTGTTGGATGAGGATAAAATTAGACATTGGCTGAGCCAACAGTCAGTAAAAGAATTCAAAAATTCCTTTTCTCAACCGTAACTGTCTGAATCTGGTCCCAGATTATACTATTATGTTGTAGACACCCAGAAAAACCTTGCACACCTGGTTTCTGCTTTCAGTATCTGTCACCACCAAACTGATTCTCTGGCTGAAGTAATCTGACAAACTTAATATTAAATATGATTTAAATAAATGTTTAAAAAAAAGGATGGCTATTGGGTCAGTACTCTGTATGGGTGCTACCAAAAACCCAGGCTCCAGAAAAGAAAAATTAGAACATCCCTGCACTATGGAGAAGCATGACATAAACGAAACATAGCAAATGTAAGCGTGACCTCACAGAGAAGTGTGTGTGTGTGTGTGTGTGGACAATTATGATTGTACAGAGAAGTCTGTGAATTGTGTGCGTACAGAGGAGTGTAACTGTACAGACCATGGTGGTGTGGAGCCTGGTTTTGGAGCACTCTTGGTGTGTTCAGGTGGTGTTTGGTTGGGTGCTGGAGGCGATCTTGATGTATTTAATTATATTTGAACTGTTGCTTCTCTGCAGGATGCTTGGAAATGTTTTCTTCATCCTCCACAGCAGACACCATCACCATCATCCTCCTGTAACTTCCCTTTTCTCTGCTGTATTTGTAGGAGCTGACATCTGACCCAGAGTTCATCTTGTCCGGCGCCACCAGGACAGACATCTGCCAGGGAGCTCTAGGTAAGCAGCAGATGTTCCACCTCCATCGACAGACTGGAAGAAGTGGTTCCAGAACTTGAAGACTTCTTCAAACGTGGGTTTTTACCACTCCTTCAGTCTTTCAGAGAAGCACTTAATGAGTGAAGCAGAACAAGGACATCTGCGTACCTCATGTCCGTGAGATTTTGGTTTTCTGATTGAAAAAGGAACAAATGGGAAACAGTCCATCATCTGATCATGAAGGGAAATCACAAGTTGAGACCCCAACATTACCGTTTGGTTGGATGGTTGATGAAGCAATATGTTCTTCATTTAATGTTGACAGCTGTGGGGGACACAATACGACGCTGAAGTTAGTTTCAGAATCATCACAGGACTAAGAACCGTTCCACCACATTTTAGAGGTCCTCAACCAGGTCCAGTTAAAAAAACAACACAGTACTTAATTTAATCCTAGTTTGAGCAGTTTAACTCTGAGACATGTTCAGTTCCTTTTATGATTCAATTTGTAAAAATGTTCAATTTCACTGGTCCTAATAAATATTTTTAAAACCAGTGTTATTAAAAATAATCAATTAACTCTTTCAAATTTGTATAACCTACATTGTTTTGTTGATAATTTTATATTTCAGCCGTCTTTGAGGTAGTAGATCTGTAGGTTGGTGATGCTGAAGTACTCTAGTTTAAACTTTTTTTTTTTTTAATGAAACAATGTTAATTGTATCTTAGTCTGTAAATTGTATTTACTGACTAAATTAAAATATTGAAGACTTGAAACAAAGATACCTGCTCTGTGGGAAGAACATTTTAGGCTAAATGTGTATCATATGGTGTTAGTGTTAAAATCAATTAGGTTTTATTGAAAAACAAAAAGGTATATTAAATGGCAGTATTTGGGGAGGGAGAGGGGGAAGGCACAATCAGACTTTCAGAACTAGATTAACTGCAGATCCAACAGGATTTTGCCCGAAAGGATGCTGAAATTATACTCTACAGCTTCTGGTTCCTTCAGTCTGTCCACACTGGAGGAGCTGTGAACATCTATTAGTCCACATGAAACTGTCCAGATGGTGCTAGTAAGGAAAAAACACAAGTGCATATGATACTTGTCCTGATCGCATGAACCTAGTGAAAAAACTCTGGTCCTGATGACACAAGTCCAGATGAGCAAAACTGGGATCATAGTCCTGGTAGATAATGCTCATTGACATACATGTGGTCTTTTTTCTGGTCCTGTGTGAATAAGGCAGAAGTCATCAGGTGAGCTAGCATGAAGGTTAAACCTAGCAAGTCTAGGAGTGAATCGATATGTTGGGGAAAGTTAAGTGACAGGACGTTTTTCATTGATGAGGAGGAAATCGCAACAGTTAGGGAAAAGTCAGAAGAGTTTAGGTAGGTGATAGAGTGAGAACCTGAGAGATAGAGAACAGGTAGAGCAAGTTAGAAAGGATGTTGCTGAAGGATTGGATATCATAGACAAGTCAGGTCTCTCGGGAAAATAATGTAAACAGGATGATGAGAAACCTGAAGCTGAACGTTTTCGTCCTTTTTTGTTAATCAGGAACAAAGTTCTCTGGGTAGCATGTAGCATCATAACACTAATTCTGGAGGGGAAGCCTGAGCAGGTTTGATGCCAAATTCTGTTCACCTGCTGAGGCGCTCTCACAGGTAAACCTGCAGCTAAAACAAATTCAGCTGATGACACTAGTGACTTTAGTCACTAGGTGGTCACTATTTTCAAGCTGCAGCCTGAAAACAGGAGAATGTCTGGTGGTTTATATTTCAGGTGTGTGGGCTTCAACAAGAGAAACAGTTACTATTCTGAGGGCAGGTGTACTTCCTCATCACATCACTCTGGAAAGATGTTCCATATTAATGGATCAAAGATGTTCTCTATTAACAGGGAAACCCCTGGGAAAGAGCAGCCAATCAGAATCCAGCAGCTCATTTTTACACCCTTGTGGTCATCACAGAACTGCATTTACCAACTCAGACAAACGGAAAGGTCCAGACAAAGAAACCAACCAACCATCAGAGCATCAGTCAAATGCATCAGAAGATATCTGGAAGATCAAAAATTATGTTAACAGATTCTAAACCAAAAACAGTCATACAGGACAATGAAACACTCTCAGTGTTTGGGATTCTGTGGTTAAAAACACCTCACAGCCTCTTACCTTTAGCCCCGCCTCCTATGTGTCTGACACCAGGTGACTGCTGGCTGCTAGCCGCCATCGCCTCCCTGACCATCAATCAGGAGGTTCTGTCCCGAGTTGTCCCTCATGGACAGAGCTTCAGGGATGGAGAGTACACCGGCATCTTCCACTTCCAGGTAGACACTTCCTCCTCCTGGTACAATATTCCTCCTCCCTCTTCCGGGTGAAAACTTCTTCTGGTTGATGTTTAGTCAGTGTCCAAGCAGATCTGGAGCTGACGGAAGTATGAGTAAACCTTTTTCAGTTTGACTGCCTGACCGTTCATCTGACTGTCCATCTTTTTTACCGTCTCTTCTTTTGTCTCTCTGTACATCTGTCTGCAGTTCTGGCAGTTTGGTGAGTGGGTGGACGTGGTTATCGACGACCGGCTACCTGTCAGAGATGGAGAGCTGATGTTTGTCCACTCGGCTGAGGGGAGGGAGTTCTGGAGTGCACTGCTGGAGAAGGCCTACGCTAAGTAAGATTTCAACCAAGACTAAGGCCTTGTCTGACACAGTCTTCAAACCCAAGTTCTGACATAGGGGGTCTCTGCTGATTAACCCACTGTAGTTTGTTTTTATGCCTGGGTGTTAGTTCCTGGAACAAAGACTGACGGGGGCCATGACGGTCATGTGATGTCACTGTAGGTTAAATGGATGTTATGAAGCTCTGTCTGGAGGGACGACCACCGAGGGGTTCGAGGATTTCACCGGAGGAATCGCAGAGGTTCACAACCTTAGCCAACCTGACCCTCACCTGTTCCAGATCATTCAGAAGGCTCTGAGCCGAGGCTCGCTGATGGGCTGCTCCATCGACGTACGCAAATACACACAAAAACATGTGACACAGAACAAACACATAAAAACATGACACTGCACAAATACACGCAAGAACCTGATGCTTCACAAACACACATAAAAACATGAGGGCACACAAAGACACAAAAACACATAATGGCACATGACCACGCAAATAATAATTTCATACTTTACAGATCACAAGCTCGGCTGACTCTGAAGCCATCACCTCTCAGAAGCTGGTAAAAGGCCACGCCTACTCTGTGACAGGTGTAGCTGAGGTGAGGACAAAGCCCCGCCCTTCAAAGTTAAAGAGCTTGATATTGTTCTTTTGTCTGAAGAACCCGAAACCAAATTCCTAATGTGTTGAAGTTACAAAATCCTGCCCTAATGTTGCCATGACTATTAGCAGCAGCTTCAGTGTAGGTGCAGATTGGTTGGGTGTGTGTGGTTCTGCTCAAGTTTTTGTTTAGATATTTCCTTGTCTGCTTAGATGTTTCGTCTGTCTCTTTTAATGTTTCCATTGATGTTTATTTGCATGTTGCCATGGATATTATTTTATCTCCTTTGACATTTCCTTGTTTCGTCTGAGGTCTCCTTTGGTTTTTCTCAGTCCTCTTTGATCTGTGCCTCTGATTTGCTGCAGGTGGATTACCGTGGTGACATGGAGAAACTGATCCGGATTAGGAACCCCTGGGGTCAGGTGGAGTGGACCGGGGCCTGGAGCGACAGGTAGCATGAAAACATTATTCATTTAGACAAGTAGAGTGAAATAAAATAAAGGTGCCGGTTGGATGGAGGCTGAGCTTTGGATCACATGAGTTAACCATAAACAGGTTGCTTGTAAAACTATGTGTTTGTTTGTGAGACAATTAGAAGTAAAATGTAAAGACCGAAGGGAGAGCAGAAGATCACACATGAAGATTCTTGGTACCGCCTGGAGTGAGGAAGGAAAATAAGGAGCCTTTGGAGGAACAGTAGATGGAATCAGGAGTATTAGTTGGCAAAGAAATGAGACACCCAGAAAGACTGAGAAGTAGACAGAAGTAGAAAGAGATGTAACGTGTAAGAGGGTGAGGAAGAAGACAAGGATTTGTTCTGACTGGCAAGAAAGAGATGGAGACGAGAAGGTTTAACATGGAGGTGAAACATCTGCAATTCCTCTACTGGTCTGGAAAGTTCTGGGGATTACACTGGGCTAAGTGGCAAGAACTGGAGGGTTTCTTCTTCCTGCATTGAACTCATCTCCAAAAGCAGATGTTGCCCTTGACTGAGAAAGTTGATAAAAAGGATAGGAATTATGGGATTAATGATGAAGCCGAGTAGGATCCAGAACCTGCCGTGAGGTCTGGTGCCCATATGACGGCACCATGACAGTGGTGAAGTATGCTGCAGGAGGAACAGAGGGGTTTCAGGACGATGTGGGCTTGTGTTCTGGTTGCCATGGTGACGAATAGGTTGGCAGATGAGATCAGACATGAGTCTTTATGGACTATGATGTTCGTGGACAATCTGGTGTGATATTCGTGATCTGAGTAATGGCTTCTCATGGCTGTCCTCTGACAGCTCGTCAGAATGGCGTTACATCAGCGACGAGGACAGGGAGCGTCTGAGCCACCGCTCAGAAGATGGAGAGTTCTGGTAAGACCTCACCTGCTCACTTGCACCTTGTTATGGACTAAATGCTTAGCTTGGTGATGTAAAACCCTCTGTTTTGCCTTGCAGGATGTCTTTCTTGGACTTCCTGCACCACTATTCCAGGTTGGAGATCTGTAACCTGACCCCGGATGCTCTGAGTGATGACGGCCTCTCCAAGTGGGCGCTGTCCAAGTTTGAGGGCAGCTGGAGGAGAGGATCCACCGCTGGTGGCTGCAGGAACTACCCCAGTGAGGCACTGCTGTCTCTTTACACCCCTCTTCTTTGATCAGAATTTGCTTCAAACCATTAAAACTAAATTTGATCATAAAAAGATCCTTTAATTCAAAGCAGCTTCCAAGTGAAGAACAATGTTCAAACTTCGGTGCAGTAAAATTTGAGAATGTATTTAAAGCTAAATCTAATAGCTGGGGGCTTTAATATCCATGTTTGTTGTCCTACAAAGCTGTTGGCCAAAGATATTTTAAATGTCATTAATTCTTTTAATCTTGTACAGTTTGTATCTGGTCCTGTGCAGGAACTTGATCACACTCTTGATCTAATTTTAACTCATGGTTTTCCTGTTTGCGACCTTGAAGTCTGTGATATACCCGACGTATTTGACGTGCCGCTCATGTGTCATATGGTTAAATTATACACTCCTGTGCTGTGTAGTCATGGTGTGAACTCCTCCACAGCTCCTCACTTCTCAGCAGCTTCTAACTCTGCCATCATCTTAATAGAAGCTCTGGTTAAATGAGGCTACTCACTCCGTCAGGCAGGAGTGCAGGAGAGCTGAACGAAAATGGAAAAAAGATCAATTACTGGTGTTAAACAGTTGATAAACTGCTTCATTTTGGTAAACAGTTCTGTTGTAACATACAACTTCCTCCTGTCAAGGTGAAGTCGGACATTAGAATGCCTCATAGATGTGTTTGCACCTACCAGACTGGAGTATCGTAACTCTTGATGTTGGGCTGGACCAGTCATCTCTTCGTCGGGTTCTCGGCTCTTAACTGGAACCAGAATGTACCATTCCAGTGTTGGCATCACTCAACTGGCTTCCTGTACATTCAAGGATAAATTTTAAAATTTTACTTGTTGTTTTTAGGGTTCTGAATGGATTGGTACCAACATATTTGCTCGTTCTTGTCCATGTTCCTCCTCCTGTCAGAGCGCTGAGGTCTTCTAGCCTGATGGTCCTTGATGTTCCCAGATCTAGATTGAGCTTTTTTCAGTCACTGGTTCTCAGGAACAGATTACCTTCAGAAATAAGAACTTCTAAATCTGTTCTTACACCCACATCTTTCCTCAACACTCATTTGTTCTTGTTGGCCTTTAATTCCCGCTGTAAATAGTTCCTTGTAGTGTTTCATGTGCACTAGTTTTAATATTGTTTCCTGTTAAGCACGTTGGTCAGTGTTGGCCAGTTTTAAAGGTATTCTATAAATAAATCTGACTCGACTGTTTTGAATCTCTGTGGTCCTCAGACACGTTCTGGATGAACCCTCAGTTTGTGATACGGCTGGATGAGGAGGATGACGACCCGTACGACAACGAGGCCGGCTGCAGTTTCGTGGTTGGTCTCATCCAGAAGAACCGCAGACGCATGAGGAAGATGGGCAAGGACATGCACACAATCGGCTTTGCCATCTATGAGGTGAGAACCTGCGACTGTAGACTGCTAAAGCAGCACAAAGAAACATGTGCAACTGGTATCTCTGATCTTCTCCCAGAGGCATGGTCTCTCTTGGTCTTCTCTGACATCCTCTGCAGCTCAGAGCCATCTTCACCATTGTTCGTGCATGACATAATACCCTGAAGTGATACAGGCTGTCAAGAGACAACTCCAACTGGTCCAAAGGTTCTTTGGCTGGTTTTTGTTGATAGCATTGTCCTCTCAACTCCATCTATGTATCTTCTCCTGCTTATCCAGAGGCGGGTCACAGGGGCACCGGCCTAAACAGGGAAGCCCAGACTTCCCTCTCCCCGGCCACTTCGTCCAGCTCATCTGGGGAGATCACAAGGCGTTCACAGCTGAGAGACATGGTCCCTCCAGTCCTTCTTGTCAAAGTCTTCAAACAAAATATCTTCTCAGTTATTCATCAGCTGGATGAGCGTCTCGCCTTCATCCTATGTTTCTGCTTCAATTCTGCCTTGAATCTTTGCCTGAACCTTCTTTCTTGTGTTCCAGGTTCCTGATGAGGTAAGACCTTTGTTCTGCTCCACGCTGACTTCATCCTGCTGCACAGCAGCCAGACCTGAAACTAACCTGCCATATCCATCAGTTCTCCAGTCGGAGGAACCTCCACCTAGACAGGAACTTCTTCCTACGTCACGCTTCTGCTGCTCGCTCTGAAACCTTCATCAACCTGCGCGAGGTGTGTAGCCGCTTCTGTCTGCCACCAGGGGAGTACCTGATTGTCCCATCCACCTTCGAGCCCGACAACGATGGGGACTTCTGCGTTCGGGTGTTCTCTGAGAAACAAGCAGACTTCCAGTATGTTCAGTTTGACATCAGCAGCTTCTGGTGGATTGCTGAGGAACTGCATTCTGTTTGGCGCAGTTCCTGAACATCAACAGGTGGCAGCACATAGACCTATTCCAGCAGGGACTCAGAAAATACCATAAACTGTAAAAACAGGGAAGCATAAAGTCACGTGACCCAGCGGTTTCTGAGTGGGAAAGGATAACCACCCCTCAGAGATCATGAGTGTGAAACCAAACGACTGAGATCAAAAAAGTGCTTTAAACCAAATTGTAAAAATGCTCTAAAGTTCAACATTTAGCATGTAGGTCAGTGGAGATTAACTCAGTTGGATCCAGGCCCCAGTGGTCGGTAGAGGAACTACAACAAATCTTTGGTCCACATGGGCCTGAACCCAGAAGTTAGGTGGTTGGTGCTTGGAAAATACCAATAAAATACTTTTCTCCTCAGTGTTAAAACTGGGAAGGAGCCTCTGCCTGTGCTGCCACCTGGTGGTGGACAGTGATAATGCACATGAAATGATGGATACTTGTTAAATGTTTGAGCAACAATGTTTTGATGACATTGTCTATCTGCAGAGAGCTGGAGGACCCTGTCGAGTCTCGAGTGGAGAAGGTTAGTCTGCAGATGCCCACATCTTCTTCTGACCAGTTTTTGATGCAGCCCATGAGTCTTCTCGAGCGCCCTCTTTTGATTGTGAGGTTACTCCAGAAGTCTCTGGTCTACAGAAGAGATCATGGTCCACTCAATGACTGACAGGCGTCCTGGTCCAGACCATCATTCCTCCACCACTGTGCTTAACAGTGGGTCTGAGGTCAATGATGATCAGCTCATCAATGGTTGATTAACAGCTCCTGGCTGTCACTTACCTTCTTAAATCCTATAGAACGAGCAAGAACATACTTGTCCACACCTGATTGTTGGTCACACAACCACATCTGGCATGCCACACTTTTCTACTGGACCGCTTGCAGCTCCACACAGCAGTAAAAGGAATTTTCTGTCCTGCAGATTGAGATAGATGAGGATGATGTGGATGACCGCTTCAAAGGTCTGTTTGGGCAGCTGGCAGGACAGGTGAGGTGGTCGGCCATGTCATTGATCTGATTATTGAAGTTAAGTGATCTAAATGACAGACTGTCTCTGCAGGACTGTGAGATCAGTGTGTATGAGCTGCAGAGGATCCTCAACAAAGTGGTGACCAGACGTAAGACCCAGCGCTCTTACCTGCACGCAAAACTCAGTGTTTACCTGTCCACAGTTAGACGTGTGTGTGTGTTTGATAGGATCTGACATTCAGACCAGTGGCTTCAGCCTCACCACATGTCGAAACATGGTTAACTTGCTGGATGTATCCTTAAAAAACGAAAGACTGCCACACAATGTTTCTGTTGAAATTGGCTTTTATTTTGAAAACCCATCAGCGATCGTAAAAACGCTCTTATTGTGACAGCAGAGATGCAAAGAAGCTGTCTGAGGGCTTAGGGGTTTCGAGGGTTATAGGATTTCCAGCAGTCAGAAGCTCCTGAACTAGGTCTTCAGAAAGATGGCAGTGGAAAACTGGGCCTGGTGGAGTTTAAAATCCTGTGGACCAAAATTGAGAAGTACCTGGTGAGTCCATACTGACACCTGCAGATGTGGGACCTCTTGAACACCTCAGTTCTGGGTCCCAATAACGAGTCATGTCCTTGACCTTGTCCTCCTTGACCATGTCTCATGACCGTTGACTTGGCGCTGTTTTTGTCTGACAGAAAATTTACCAGGACAGAGACATGGACAATTCAGGTGCCATGAGCTCCACTGAGATGAGGACAGCTGTGGAAGACGCCGGTAAGCCGTTTATTTCGTAAACATCTGGATCTGGTTACCTGCATCTGATGACCTGGTCTCCGTCTGCAGGTTTCAGTCTGAACGGCCCTCTCCACCAGGTGGTCGTCGCTCGGTACAGCGAGCCTGATCTCAGCATCGACTTTGACAACTTCGTGTGCTGTTTGGTTCGCCTGGAGACCCTGTTCGGTGAGTTTTTTGCAGTTGTTGGCGTTGAGGACACGCCTCCTCACCGCCCTGTCCTCACCGTGTCATCTTCTGTCTGCAGACGCGTTCAATGCCTTGGACAAAGACGGGTCCGGAACCGTGGAGCTGAACCTGCTGGAAGTACGCAGCTCCACATTCAAAACACGTCAGACACGGAGCACACAAGAGGATCATGGGAAATACAGCTGTATTAGCCGTCTGATAAAGCTAACAAGCATCGTTAATGCTAATATCCCACACGGCTAACGCCAACATGCGCCGGCAGTGCCGCCATGACAGCGAAACCGCTTTTTCCCACCTGAGCGTTATTTGCTTCATGTGCAGTAAATAATTTCACCCCGTGGCGGACGTTAGCGTGGTACGGGTAACTAGCATCGTTTTGACTCGTAGTTCGTCAAAACTCTGCTAGTTACCGCACCACAGTGAAACTGAACAGTGTTTGGTGTTGATTTCTCTCCTGTAGCGGCGAGCTAGCAATGTTAGCATCGTTAGCAGGAGCCGCGTGAGGTGTTTGAACTTCCTGTTGGTGACGCAGTTCTGCATATTATTCCATTTAAACTTGGGTCGCGGGGTTTTGGGGAGGATTTCACACGTCTTTCTGGCTCCTTACTTCCCGTTACTTATTTGTACTACGAACTACTTCCTGTTGAGGCCCCACATAGAGTTTTGGGTTTAAGGTCATTCAGAAAGTCTATGAACGTCGGTAACTGAATGTTTGTGATTCTGTTGCAGTGGCTCAACGTGTCCATGCTCTGAAGAACCTCGGCCAGGACCTGCTCCAGGACCACCAGACCTGCTGATAAACTGGTGGAACTGTTGTAGACTTCTGCAATAAACAACTAGAAACGTCTACATTCTGAGTTTATTTCTTCTAAAACAAAGAAATGTTCACTTTTATAAAAGCCACACAACTCTGTCCACTCATGAGAAGAAGCATCTGTGGGTGGAGCTTAAACCCCAGCAGCAGTATGACATCATTGTCATCTTATTTTCTGAACAGCAAAGTTCTTTGCGAACCCCAGCGCCTCTGTGATGTCATCACTGCTTCCTGTTCCCTTGGCAACCAGTAAGGAGCCACCAGCGCTCCCCCTGAGGTGACGACACACGGCCACTGCCCAATCAGAGGCCGGGAGGCCTGGGGATTCCTGTGGAAAGAGAGAGAGTCAGGTGACAGATTTCCATCTAATCAGCAAACAGCATTTGAGCCGCTGCCTCTGACGGCCCCGCCCCCACTGTCACTGTTACCTTAGGAACCTGACAGGCGCACAGAACCTTCCCAGAATGCCTCTGGTGAGCAAGCAGCATCACATGACTGCCAGGAGCAACTGAGCTGATTTGGTTTACCGTTTTCATCAGAACCTGAAACAGAACCAGAACCACTTTAGAACTGATTATTAGTACTTTAATCTTCAGAAACATACCTGAAACATTTAAAATATCCATCAAACCTCATTCTGTTTCCACAGCTATGTTCTACACCTTCTACATTAGATTACTGTAGGGTTTTCTTAGCAGGATGTCCAAGTAATTCTCTGAATATCCTCTGGCTGATGGAAATGCAGCAGCGTGAGTGCTAACATGAATCAGCAGGGGAGATCACATCTCTCCTGTGTTGGCCTCCCTCAACTGGCTCGCTGTAAAATTTACAATCCAACTCAAAATCTTGTTACTTGTGCATAAAGTCCTATACACCCAAGCGTCTGGTCATCTAAAAGACCTGATATCGCCATATGTTCCTAGTAGAGGTCTCTACTCTCAGAGTGCAGGTTTACTTGTAGTTCCTACAAGATCCAAATGTGGATTTGGAGGGCAGGTCTTCTGCTATCAGGAACTGTTACTATAGGAACCAACCAGAACCCCCAGTCATCAGGGCCACGCCTACTTTCTGGATCCAGAGTTAGAACCAAACACGCTGAGGCAGCATTCAGCTTTTATACTCCTCACCTGGAGAACAAACTCCCAGAATGCACCAGGGTCATAGAAACTCTCAGCTGCTCTAAGTCAAAGTTGAAAACCTATTTGTTTACTGCTGCATTTCAGTAATCTACCACAGTATCTAGAATTTCTTGCATCTCATCTTTTTTAACTTATGTGTCTCTTTAATTTTTTATTCTGCTATTCAACCTTTTTACTTTTTAATGTTTTTACATAAGGCACTTTGAATTGTCTTATACATGAAATAAGCCTTTCAAATAAATTTGTGTTGCAACAAGATTCAGGTCTTTGGCTCCTCCTCTCCCATGTTCTCCAAAAACCATGACGTTTCTGATCAGGTGATACCCTTATGTGTCTAGAAGTGTCTCCTCATGACTGTGGTCTTACCAACATGCCAGTGCTTTGAGAAATTAAACATCTGGATTAAAGATAACTGCCTTTAATTAAATCCCAACAGTAGGAACAACAAGAACTTTTCTGAGTGAGAATGGGGTCCAGTAGTGTGTTTTTGACTCAACCTGGTTTGGATCCATTCTGGGAAAGCGTTTGGTTCTATAAAGTCAGAGGAAATAATGGCGGGCAATGTTGAGCACCACCACGATTCAACAGCTTGTAGATTTGTGCAGCAAAGGTGGTTTCTCCTGGAAACCTTTTAGTCTTTGAATTGTGCTTCATGGACTTCTGGGGATTTATTCAGCGTTTCTCTGAGTAACGAGCGGTCTGTCATGCTGAAGACGAGTCATGTGACCAAAGTGAGCTGACTGCAAGTGTGCAGGTGTGGTTATACGCACCGATGGAGAGTCAGTCTCCACCAAGTCTACAAACAGTTCCTTCGTGCCATTCTTCTCCAGCAGAACCTGAGCTTTGTCTGCAGCCTGAAGAAAGCATAATGGGAGATCAGAGTCACAGCTGAGCTTTCACTCAGCTCACAGGTCAGCTGTATCTGGGGTATGTTTCAGGTGAGAGCTCACCTCTCTGGTCTCCAGCTTCCTGATGCTGGTGTTACTGGTCCTCAGCAGTGCCTTCAGGCGGTTCTGCAACTCTCTGCGCTGCCAGTGGGGGATGGGTGTGTTGTCCACAGCCTGTCAGACACAACGCAGGGTCAAAGACATCCACATCTTAAGGAGTCTGGTGCATTATGGATAGGCCACTTACATCAGAGAGGATGCTGGCTTCCTTGGAAAGTCGCTGGGCAGAGTCGAGGTTAAAGGGGGCGGAGAGTCTGGCTGACAAAGAGTCCACCTCCTGAGAAAGAGCCTGTCCTGCCTCCCGAGCCTGAGGGCACACAGGAGTTAATCAGCTGATTTCTGAGTGAATGAATGAGTCAATTAATTCATTAACACATTCATTCATATGTTATGTCAGAGTATGTGATTATGTAATCATGCACTAACTGACCCAGGTTGCATCCTGTCCTGTCACAGCAATAACCCGACTGATTCCCTTCACCATCTGCTTCTCTGAGATGATCACCAGATCCTGGATGGCACCAGTCTGCAGCAGGTGGCTAAGAGCACAAAAAAAAAGTAACACAGCTGTAATAGTCCTGCCATATGCCTGTCATACATCTGTAACAGTCTTGTAACACACGCCACATCTGTAATAGTCCTTTACACAACTGTCACACACTTGTGACAGTTCTCTACACACTTCTGTCCTGTCACACACTCTTTGACACATCTGTAATAGTTCTGTCACAAACTTATTAAAATCCTGTCACACACCTGTAATAGTCATTTACACACCTGAAATACACCTGTGACATACCTGTAACAGTACTGCTACACAAGTGTCACACCTATAACACATATCCCACACCTGAGCCGACTTACATTGTTTCAAGAGTCAAAGAGTCTTTAAATGTAAATTCCACCAAATCTCTAAACATGTTGCTTTGATAGCACAACTGATTCTAATTAATGGTCATGAACAGGTTCTCATCCAGGTCTGAGCAACTCTGTCAATGACACAGTCATTTGTGTCATGGTGTGAAGAAGCAGGGAAACATCTAAAACCTGCAGGACACCGGCCCTTGAGGACCAGGATTCCCTACCCTTGCACTAGTGGGTGATGTCCCAGTAGGGTTGGTCCAGTCTACAAGTGTGATGTACATTCGGTTCATGTTACCTGGGCCTCTGATCACAACAACTCACCCATGTTTTCTTAAAGACGCCTGCAAAGTTGTGAACAGAACTAGCAATGATGGAGTAAATGGACAAGCCAGTGGCCCAGACCCTAACTCAGAAACCAATAGAAACAATAGGTTTCATCCACAGGTGAGTTCCAGGTGGACAGGAGTTCTTGACTCACGTTCCACAGCAGAGCTCCACAGATGTGTCTCTGTCTGTCCCACCATCCAGCAGCTCTGACACTGGAACCTCCAGGGACACCACCCGAACTGGGTCCGGGTACACCTGCAGAGACAAGACAGGATCGTCAACACTCCTGTGGACACCAGTTGAGACCAAGTGATGGATCATGGATTCACCTCGTCCACCATCCTTAGTCCACTGATGGTCCTGGCTTTCTGCAGAGGAACCTCCAGGCTGTGGACCACCTGATTGGCTGAGATGATGTCACTGACACACCTTTCCACCTGCTGCAGCTGAGAGACACTGAGAGAATCCTGAGGAGGACAGACAGTGACCATCAGAATCAACAAAACCACTGGAACCAAAACCCTGTCAGTTGGTTGATGAGCAGATCTGCACCTTGATGCTGAAGTCAAACCGAAGACGATCGGCTGACACATGAGACCCTCTCTGGTGAACCGATGAACCCAGAACCTTCCTCAGAGCAAAGTTCAGGATGTGGGTCGCTGTGTGTTTCACCATGCAGGACAAACGGTGGGCCTGAGAGAAACATACAGACAACTTGTGAGTCAGTGAATGGCTGAGGCTGCTGGTTCCGAGGCCTGTTGCTGTATGGGTGGATATTTGGTAGCCTGTTGGGCCTGTTATGGTCTATTGGGGAATGTTTGGGCTACTTGTTTGTTGGTCTCTTGATCTGATGGTTCCATTGGGGTCCGTGAGGTATGTTAGGTTTTGGTGGGATCAGTTGGTTTTGTTAATGCGTGCTGTGGTCTATGCTGCTGTTTTGTTTTGTTTGGCTTCTGTTAAGTCTTGCTTCTTTTGAGGTCTGCTGATTCTACCCAGGTATACTCTGTTGGGGTCTGCTAAGGTCTACTGGTTCTGCTGGGGTCTGCAGAGTACACTGGGGGTCTCTTTGGTCCATTATAGTCTTTGGATCAGTTGTTGTGTGAATTAAACCTGCTTGTTGGACCATCAGCCTGGTATAATAGTTCTTACCTGGTCCAGGTGCAGTTGAACCTGGTCTCCAGTTTTCAGGGTATCTGCTGCAGTCACCTGATGGATCACGTACCCTCCTGCCCGTGCCACCGCCTCCACAGAGTACAACACATCCTGAGACCGAAGACATCGCGAGTCACACAGCAGATATTTTTCCCATGATGCATTTCCTGTGTGAGTGCACTGCAGACCTGCAACCCATGGCGGGTGAAGTATCCATGGTCATGTGACTGGCCTCCCTGTTCGGAGTAGAAACAGGTCTTGTCCAGGACAACTCCACAACGCTGACCTTCAGAGACCTCTTCCACCAAAGTCTTGCCATCATACAGGGCTAGGACTGTTGCAGAGCATGCTGGAAACACTGGAAGGAGGGACATTGAGGTCACCGATGTGAATCCACCACAACTTGGAGACTGCATTACCTGTACCGGTGGGAGCGTACCGTATCGGTCCTTCTCCAGCCTGTATTGGTATTTGAGACCATCATTGGTGTGAGGAACCCCCCGACGCTGCAGATCTGCTAAACTGAGGACATCCACCATCATCTGGGACTGCCCACCCAAGGGCAGCTCAGACCCCACCTGAGACAGATGTGAGACATCATCAGTGTCATCATTAGGTACCCATTTACTAATTTCTCTAAAGAGGTCCTTCTAATTTTGTTATTTCATCTGTCCTCATCTTTCAACTCCTCTGGTGGTGTCTCTGGTGGCAAGAACAAAGATGCAAGGAAAGGAGTCAAAGAGAGGAGACAGGGTGCTGAGTTAGGGACATAAGTTGAGGAGTTCAAAGTAGGAAATGAAACATCACCTCTGGCTGTTCCACACAATAAAAGTTCTGTTTCCTTCACAATAAAGGTTCTATTTCCTTTACAATAAAAGCTGTGTATCTTCTTCAAAATAAAAGCCCAGAGTCTCCTTCATAATAAAGCTGCTGCTCTAAAAACTGCCATCATCAGACCACTTCTCATAAAAACCCACTCTTGATACAGAAGTTTTTGCCAATTACAGGCCATCTTCTAATCTTCTATTTCTCAAAAATACTGGAAAAAGTAGGAGCAGTCTGCCTCCAGGATCATCTTGCGCACTTTGAAAACTTCCAGTCTGGTTTCCATCCTGGACACACTACAGAAATGTCCCTGAGTTATGAATGACCTGTAGATGGCTGCTAGTTCACCTTCCCTCCTCATCCTCTTTAATCCGTTAGCTCCTTTTGGCACGATTACCCATGTTATCTTCCTCAACCAGCTTCATCACTCTACTGGACTCACCGACACACCCCACACTGGTTCAACACATATAGATATTAAATGTATTATTAATAAAAGCTGTGTCATACACCTTGAATCAAAGTAATCTGTGAATCTTACTGCCTGTAGTGCTAACAGATTGATGTATCTTCATCAAAATGTAGTGAGAATTGGCAGATGTCTGAGTGATCTCTGTAGCTCTCTAAAATGAAACATCTTCTGCAGTGAGCTGAACCAGGACTCGTTGAAGTTCCTCACAACTATGTGACTAGAACCCAATTCCTTTCTTCTCATAAATCTGCAGCTTTATTCTGTTAACGTTCCTACTTTTTGTCTTGTAACATTATGATAGTGTCTTTTGTGGTATTTAATATTTTGTTTTCTGTAATTCTGTTCTAATCTGGCTTATAAATCCATGTGTGACACATGGACAATATTCTCTATCGGTTCTGCTCGGATGTCATGACTCCTGAATGAAGCTCCACCTTCTGGTTCTCCATGACAAGGCGGTCCAGTTCCTGCCGATCCACACGGACCCCTTTCTCCTCCAGCATCAGGTCCACCAGGTCCAGAGGGAAACCCAGGTCTCGGTGCAGAGACCAGGCCACTGAGGCTAAAATCAAAGTGACAGCAGACATCAGACCTGATCAAACATGATCCATCTGACCTGTGAGGCCCAGTGATTGGCTCCCGGCACTGACCAGGGAAGACGCCGTCTTTGTAGTCTTTCTTGCTGAGCGTGCGCTGGATCAGCCGGCCACCCTGCTGCAGAGATGACAGGAACTGAGCCTCGTTCTCCTCAATCACCTCCATGATCTGAAACAGAGGTTCCACTCATGACAGCCTCCTGTGATATCATCACTCCAGATTGAGAAACCTGACTGGTCCAGAGCCAGAAGACTCACCCGGTCCACCTCCCTGTTCAGTTCTGGGTACACATCACCCTGGCGTAGGAGAAGGGGTTAATCGATTAGTTAATCAATTAAACAATAGGTCAGTCAATCAAACCATCTGTCTATCCATCCATTCATCCATCTGTTCTTCTGGTTTCTTCCTCTCCTGTTGGTCTCTGTGGACCAGTTTCTGTCAGGTTCTGTTAGACCAATTCTGTACCAGTAAACAAGTGCCTTCATGAATATGGACTGCCTCCTTCCTGCTCTGAAGCATGATGGGAAATGTATTTTACCAGTATATGAGTGACAGTGGGAACCAGGCTGGCCAGCGCTCCCTGGGGAGCCTTTAGGACCTCAATGAAGAAACGGACAGCCCGCCGCAAGATTCTCCTCAACACCAATCTGAACCACACAAAGACAGGGAACCACTGATATCCCAGCTGATAGATGACATCACAGGGCTTCAAGCTAATTGGATAGAGGCTCACTCAGCTCCTGTCATCCCAGGATGTACCCCATCAGCAATGCAGACCGATAAAGTCCGAATGTGGTCCGCTACAACTCTATAGGCCAGATCCACCTGCCCCACATCGGCTGCCCCTGTCCGGCCGCCATATGGCCCCACACCCGATTTCTGTTGAGAAACACAGGTCACCATGACAACAGACTCATCAACATCCATCTGTACCTGGGTCACGTGAACTCACCTGGTGCATAGCATCCAGTAGTGGGGTAAACAGGTCTGTGTCGTAATTGGACCGCTTCCCCTGCAGGACTGTCACCAGTCGCTCCAGTCCCATCCCAGTATCCACGCTGAACTGGGGAAGCAGCCGCAGGCTCTGGTCCTGCTCCCTGAAACAACCAGACCTGAGTCTACCAGACCCCCAAACCTAACCACAACCACTGGTCTACCAGTCCAAAGTAGCTGAATGTAGTCCCAGCTAGTCTAAAGTGGTCCCACTTGGTCTAAAATGATGCCAGCTGGTATAAAGTGAGCTGAAGCTGTCCAACACAAGTGTCTTGACATATGAAAAGTTGGGATGGCTCTGAACTTTTTTAATTTTAATGAAAAGAAGACTGAGATGATTGTTTCTGGTTCTGGTGTCTCCACTGGGTCTTCTCCTGTGGACATGGTTCAGTATGGTATGTCTAATGTCTCAAACCTGGGTTTTAAAGTTGAACCAGCACTTTAGGACTTGTACATGTGGGACAGGGATTTAACTGTTGCAGCTCGTTGGTGTAACAAATTTAACAGCCTTCTACTTTGAGCTTTTTTGCTCTTTAGACCTACCACCTCTGAGGTTTTTGTTTCTTGTACATGTTTTATTTCTAAAACATGTCTAAAAAAAGCGACTTGGTTAAATGTGGTCTGAACTGGTCTGATTAGGAGCAAACTGGTCTAATCTGATTTGAACAGGTGCAGTGTGATATAAACTGGTTTGGAACCAGTCCTTGTGTGCACACAGACCTGTTGTACTGGATGAAGACCAGGTTCCAGATTTCCACCACATCTGGACTGTCAGCATTGACCAGTCTGGCAGCATCTCGCCCCCCCAGGTGGTCGTAGTGTATCTCGGTGCAGGGGCCGCAGGGTCCCGAGTCCCCCATCTCCCAGAAGTTGTCCTTCAGTCCAAAAGGCAGGATACGAGCGGGAGGGACTCTGAGAACACAAGACCCATTCAGAAGAGCCAGAACCAACCTAAACATCAGCGTAGACAGCATGGACCTACCCGATGTCCAACCAGATCTGCTGAGTCTCCTCGTCAGCTGGTAACCGAGATGCAGCGTCTCCTCCAAAGTAAGACACGTAGAGTCTGTCTGCAGGAATCCCGTAATGCTCTGTGAGGAGGCTCCATGCCATCTGACACGCCTCCTCCTGGATATGCAAATACAACAGCGACTGAGGCTCCGCTCCCTGCCAACAGGACCACCCATCTGAAAGCAAAGCGTAAAACCATCGCACCTTGAAATAGTCTCCAAAGGACCAGTTTCCAAGCATCTCAAAGAAGGTGTGGTGGTACACGTCTCGGCCCACATCGTCCAGGTCATTGTGTTTGCCGCCGGCTCGGATGCATTTCTGACTGTTGACCACCCGCCGGTATGAGGCCATCTGGCTGCGGGGGTCTGCAGTTCCCAGGAAGATCGGCTTAAACTGTGGAGACACTAGAGACAGTCAGTAGATTCTACGTTTTATATATATATATATATATATATATATATATATATATATATATATATATATATATAACAACCCATCAAGCCACAGGTATACATTCATTCTTCAAGATAATATGTCTGGAGACCCTAATGTTATAGGATGAGCAACATCATAGTGATTATGACACTACAGTTGATGATAGTGAAGTTACTGAATATTTTCATTTGGAGATTGCACTTTGTAGACGGTCCCTAAGTAAGCTTCATACAGCCAGTTTCAAGTTGACATTAAAGTGTTTTGATCAGTCGGGACTATGTCTCGTTTTCATGAGAGTTGACTTGTAGCTTATGTGTTTCAGTGGTTGGACTGAAAAACAAAAGACTTAAAAGCATGAATGTCAATTCATGCTTTTAAGTCTTTTGTTTTAGGAGTTTTGACTCTATAAGTGGGAATCTGCGAATATCTGTCCCACTCTCGGACCCCGCAGAGGACATAGCACGCCTTCCATTTACACTGAAACGATACATAAAAAATAATAAATAAATAAAGTCAAATCCTTTAACCACATTAAACACGCGGTCTTCATCCAGGGACAATAACGGGATCTAACGTAAAAACGCCTTTTGTCTACTTGATAAACCCCTTTCGGACGTGGTGACGTCACTATCCCACTGACGGCTCACAGGACTCTTTTTTTTCTATCTCTGCCTCGTAGCGGACGGGACCGGAGCCCTAACCTCCACACTAACCTGGTTCATGCCGGCGTTGACGAACAGCAGGCTAGGGTCTCCTCTGGGACGGACAGGGGAGGACGGAACCAGTAGGTGTCCGTGTTTCTGCCGGAAGAAGTCCAGGAAGGTACTACGGACCTGAGCGGCGGGCAGCTGCGGAGCGACGCCGCTGGAAGAGCGAATCGAGGCAGCGGAGAGGAGGGTCTCCGGGCCGCTGAGCGGCCGGACCCTCCGGAGCAGCAGTCGGAACATTAGAATCACCGAAGAACTAAGAAGAACTGGATCGAGACCATGGTGACCGGCGGAGATGGCAGCGCCTGACAGACGCAGGCGCACCTTAGCCAAGTTGTCTCCCGAGGAGGCGGAGAGGTGACTGCCATCTGCTGGTCAGACTGAAGAACTGGCCTTCATTAACTTATCTCCAGCTCCCTCTGCTGGTCAGACTGAAGTTCTTACCTTCATAAAACACTGACTTGAATTGAATTGAAATTAATTCATGTTCAGACCGAAAGAACAAAAGAGTACTTGCACCACTGGAGACAGGGGGAATTTGGGGTCTCTTCCGTGGTCCTTGAGACCTTCTACACAGGTGATATGGAGAGCATCGTCACAGAACATAATATCCAAGAGCCTCATTTATAAAACTGTCCGTAGGATCTTGACTAAAAGTGTACATGGGCCCAAAACCCAACGTTTGCATGTGTCAAAAAAATATTTAGGTTTGTACAACCCTGTGTAGGCACAGTTGTACACAATTTCCCCTTCATAAATCAAACTGTTCCTGGAAGTTTGGGCAGGCGAATTTGGCTCATATCCCGCCCCCGACATACCCACCTTCTACCATAAAGTGCGACGCAAAGCACTTTATGAATATTTTTGCACGTAAATAAATCAGCTGATCGGTGGCGTTGTAAGGTTAATTGTGGAAACCGAGAAGAGAAAAAAAAACCCCAGAGACTGAAGTCGAGGTGCTTGTTGGTGAGTTGGAGGCTCTTAAAAACATTTTATTTGGTGCTGACGGATGCCGCCGAGGAAACGCAAAGAGACGCAATCAGTGTGGTGAAGGAACTCCAAGATGAACTGCAACAAATCCATGAACTGATAAGTAGGATGTGGTGGTTTTTTTTCCCTGACATTTCTAGCTCATTAAAAGAACTCGTTCAAAAATGAATCTTGCTTACTGTTGTCTTACAAACGCTGCCTGACACGTTCACGCAGCCTTACTTAAAACTCTTTATGTCTGGGAGGAAGCTGTGCGCCAGGGTTCTTATGGTGAGGGGAAGGGAGGCCAAGTGGAAGAAGAATGGTATTCCTCAGTGCCATGTTCAGCGGGACACCACACGCAGTGATTATTGGTGGTCCAGTAGTTTTACGTCTTGTGCATATGCAAGGTTTAGAAATGAGACCCCAGGTTTGGGAAGAAGCTGTGCAGGACCACAAAGCCCTACAGAGGGTGAGCTTTGGAGCAGATCATTGCTGCAGGTCAGCTCCCCATCTCTGCAGGACATTTACCTCAGGAGAAACTCCTCTGGTCCTGGTCAGAGGAGACATATTGAACTCAATCTTCCCCAACAACAGCCTGTTTCAGGTATTGAAATCAGGCAGAAAAAGGGTTTTTTACTACCAGGTTTTAAGATTTCTTAACAGAAGGACTAGTGAGCATCCAAGATGAAATATCCAGTCTCCACAAATACATCAGGAAACTAGCCCCAAGAGATGAAGTGCTTAGTGAATGTCTCGGGCAGTGGAAACCGGAAGAGGAGGACTTGGAGGAACGATCATGGGAGGAAATTCCTCTGCATGGGATGTACCACTGACAGATAGCTAAAGTGGCAGATATGAACAAGACTTACCAAAGGCTAGAAATGTCTGAACTGGAGGACAGTACAGAGGCACTAATCATGGTAGCACAAGAGCAAGCCTTGAGCATCAGACCACACCAGGCAAGATCCCAGGTGCAGGCTGTGTAAAGAGCTGCCTGAAACAGTCCAACACCTAACAGCAGGGTGTGAGATACTGGCAGGAAAAGAATGCATAGAACGCCATAACCAAGTAACTGGTATAGTGTACAGAAACATCTGTCCAGAATATGGACTAGAGACCCCTAGGTCACAATGGGAAACACCTCCCAAGGTGGTGGAGAATGAGAGCTAAGATCCTGTGGGACTTCCAGATACAAACTGACAAGATGGTAGTGGCCAACCAACCAGACACCGTGCTTTAAAGATGACTTTTACAGATCATTTATTAGCTTTTAGTGACTGTCTACTGCTCTCATATTTATCTTACATGTTACAATGACAATAAAATAATTTTGATTAGAGAAAATAGAATAAAAGTTCGTGAGTCAACTCTGATTTCTGAGCCTGAATACAGTTAATGCACAAGTCCAAGTTTCCCCTTAGTCATCATGAGGAGTGAGAGATCTGTGGAGGTGGAAGGATGATCGTACAACACTGGAGTGTTGTGACAGCAGGAATGTCGTGTTTTTCCAGATGTGGCAGCAGAATCATATTCTGGATTATCTCCACATGGATGTCAGATGATTCAGGTTAACTGAAGATTTCAGACTAGTCAGCTCTGCACTCCAGATGTTCAGCTACTGGAACCATGATGGGAACTGAGATGTTGCATGCCATATCATCACTACAGTTATTGCCAAGTACAAACACAACTCTCCAAAGCACTTGTGATAAAGTCTGGAATTTTTACCCAGACCTACTATCCAACATATTCTCAACTTAATCTCTTTGTATTTAACTTTTTAAAATTTTTATTTTATTTATTTATGTTTTATTTTTGATACATTTGCTTTAGTAATTTAAACTGAGCATTGACTGGACTTCCACCACCAGAGACCAGATTACCATTAGCAGGGACTGGACTTGCATCAGCGGGGATTGGATTTCCACCAGCACTGATGAGACTTCCACTAGCAGACACCAGACTTCCCCCAGCTTTGACTGGACATCCATCAGCTGGTACTGGACTTCCATCAGAGACCTATAGATCAAAAGTACATGTGTTGGATGTCCAGCTGGATGATCAATGGTGTTACAGATGATGACTGTTTAATTGGTTGGACTTCAGATGTTGGATGTTTAGCCCAGTTGAACATATGGGTGTTGGATGTTCAAGTGGTTGGATGTACAGGTGTTGGATGTTTACCTGGTTGGATGTACAGGTGTTGGATGTTTAAGTGGTTGGACATATGGGTGTTGGATGTTTAAGTGGTTGGACATATGGGTGTTGGATGTTTAAGTGGTTGGACATACAGGTGATGGATGTTTAAGTTGTTGGGCATGTATGGCGATAGATGTTTAATTGGTTGTACGTGGAGGTGTTAGATGTTTAGCTGGCTGGACGTACAGATGTTGGATGTTTACGTGGTTGGACGTACAGGTGATGGATTTCAGGTGGATGAGACATTTCCGATTCTCCTGTGGTCCGCGAACGCCTCTGCATCGCGCCGCGGCCTCGCGCGCTCGTCAGACTTCATTAGGCTCACCTGGTGGTGTGCGCTCGGAGGTTCGCGCTGCTGTCAAGTGAGCTTTCAGACCCTGGCATGTACGTGGAGTTCGGTTCGGTGTGGTTCGGTTCGGTGTGGTTAGGTTCGGGATGCAGAAAGGCCTGAAGAAATACTTCGTCAACATGGACGAGTACCTGTCCAGTCTGGGACTGTACCGGAAGATGGTGGCGCGAGACGCCTCCAGTCTGTTCCGGGCCGTGTCGGAGCAGGTGAGCCGGGTTATGCTGGGGGAGGGGGGTTCGGGACGGTGGCTCTAGTTGTGGGGAGGGCTTGGTTCCAGGAAGGATTTGTTCCATAGGTCTCCGAATCACCTGCGCAAATGTGGGAGTCCAGGTGCTGGAGTCCAGGTGGGACCTCGGGGTCCTGGTTCTGGTGTCACAGGTACTGATTTATTATTTTTGACAGGCTACCAAGAGCCTGCTTGGGCCAGGTCCTACTCCACAACCTCTGAAGAGTTCTGAAAGGGATGGGTTAGGTTGATAGAGCTGGTGTAAATCTTCAGCTGTGATCCACATGTCTGTGTAGAAATGTTCTGATGGTTCTGGTTCTATCTGTGCAGCTGTACTATTCTCAGAATTATCACCAGAAGATCCGACAGGACTGTGCCAACTTCATGAGAGCCAACAGATGCGACTTTGAACCGGTCAGTTCTCTTCAGCTTCATTGTTTTGATCCAGGTCCTGCTAAGGAACCCAAGAGACTAAAGTAGATGTTCTGTTTGGTGGAGTTCTGGACTTCATCAGAGAGTTGTTTTTAACTTTGTATGTGTACAGGAAATGGATAAAAATGATGAGTTGCTGCTACATCATCATCATTAGTCCTTACAAGTCGACGGCCAATATCACAAAAACCAGCAAAAATATAAAAGTTCTGATATTTCTATCGTAATGGTCAAAGTTCTGTAAAAGCAGAGGCACAGTTTGATTTATACATCATCTGTTACAATAAAATAGTCTCTTGGTGGTTTTCAGAGATCCAGAACATGACCCACAATCATTACATAAACAATATCAGGTAAAAATTCCCCTGTAAGAGCAAAGAAACCTTGATGAGGACCTTGGTCATAAGGGCCGGACCCTCCTGCTGAAGACCAGCTGGGTAGAGCAGGAAAAGAGGATGAAGAACAGAGAGAGACACAGATGTGTTAACAGTGGTACAAAAGACAAAAATTAGGAGTAATTATTAACTGGGTAACTAAGATTTCTGTGTCCATATGACTGACACATAGTTAGTTGGTATACTACAGAGACAACTATACAGACAGTTGTAGACAGCAGACACTGAGGTGGTCAGAGGGTGGGATTGAAAGTCAGAATGAAGCTCTGATCTGCAACCATCTACAGAAGAGAAAAAGAGGAGGTAGACCAGCAAAACAAACTACAAGACCAATGGAGATCAGTTATGCTGATGAGACACTTCTAATCAATAACTGTGGACTGTCTGAAGAAAGGAAAGAGAAGAAGGGTGAGGAGCACCACTCAGTGGATCATGTTGGTGTCCTCCTGCAGCGGAGGTCAACAGCAGCATATCTAGGATGAAGTTATGTTTAAGATGAGTCTGCTCTAGTCTTGTCCTAGCTGAAACTATGACTACTGACCCTAACACACTAAAGTTTACACTAACTATAGACTTTACTAAACACAAATGTTTTAAGTTTGGTTTTAAAGGTGGAGGTGGTGTCAGCCTCCTGAACCCAAACGGAAAGTTGGTTTCCATAGTAACGGTTCCTGATAGCAGAAGACCCATCCTCCAGATGTACATCTGGATCTTCTAGGAACGACAAGTAAACCTGGACTCTGAGAGCAGAGACCTCTATTAGGAACATCAGGAGATATCAGGTCTTGTAGATGACCAGGAGTTTGGCTGTTTAGGACTTTATTGGATTGTAAGTTTTACTGGGAGTCAGTGGAGGGAAGCTAACACAGGAGAGTCTGATCTCTCCTGCTGATTCTTGTCAGCATTCATGCTGCTGTATTTTGGATCAGCTGGAAAACATTCAGAGAAGAAGTTACAAATGAGTGAATTAGTTTTTCAGCATCACTCCGGAAGAGGATGCTCCTAATCTTTGTGATGGTATGGAGATGGAAAAAAAACAAAACAAAAAACAATCTTACAAACCTGATTAATATGCTGTTTAAATGACAAATCCTTATCAAAAATAACTCCAAGGTCTCTCACAGTTGTACTGGAGGCCATCACAACATCATCTAATCCCTTACAAAAGTGTTTCGGACCAAAAACAATAACCTCTGTTTTATCAGAATTTAAAAGCAAAAAGTGGACATCCAGATCTTAACGTCTTTAAGACATGTCTGAAGTTTGTCTAATGGTTCTGTTACACCTGGCTTCATAGACAAATACAGCTGTGTGTTATGAGCATAGAAATGAATGTTGATGGTTCTGGATAATACTTTCCAAGGGCTACACGTATAAACTGAACAAGACTG
>JAOWBL010017757.1:0-35568 GCA_028564865.1 Zenarchopterus dispar
TTAAATATCTGTGAGTGCACAAATGTGTTTTTCTGGTTCTGTTAATAAACGTAACTAATGCTATTCCTTTAGTATTTGATCAACCATGGTAAGTTTACGTAATCTATGTTTGTAAACATTAATGAACGCCGCTTGCAGTTTGTGGCATCCAACACAGACATCAAAGTGCAAGGCACTACTTTGGCTTTAGAGTAAAGGCATGCTTTTTAGGGGGATGCACCCAGGGTCAGGTGTTGTGTAAAAAACTCGATTTTAAAGCACGAGAGTAAATGATAGCGACCAGTGATCGAGACACAATATTCGGGTACAATTTATCACAAGTTCACTGGGACTAATTGTAAAAGAATACCTTACATAATTATAGTGTCGGATAATTAGCGAGTAGATTGTCAGATAATTGCTTTAAAAACACAAAGGTAAGAAAACAAAAACAACATTTTTTTTTAAGTTTATTGATTATCAAAGTTGTTTGTTGCTATTAACCACTAGAGAAGTTAAACTGTCGATGTATTAACGTACTTTGGCCAACTTTAAACACCGAAAAAAATAATGTCTTAGACTGACCTGCTCATAAGTCGAATGCACTTTTTGGGACCAATTTTCTGGGAAAAAAATCTCGATTTATGAGCGAGTATATACGGTATTTGTCTTCTGCCATTACATCTGTCTCCTACTGTAACACATCTCATCACGAAGACACAAACACTACAGTGATCACCACATTACACACACTGCACCAATCACTGTCTTTGTCTTTTTGTCAGTCTTCCTCCTAAGCAGAATTAGGAAGTCAGACATTAATAAAGTATGTGAGATTAGACTGTCTAAGAGGACTGGTGAAGGACACACCCCCCACATTAATGCACCATATGAAAATATCTGCTGCAAGATTAAAATGCATATACATTGGATAAATGTTGTACCAAATCATGGTACTAACCATTAAAATATATGCAGACAAAAAAAAAAAAAGAAAAAAACATCTTTGCTGCTAGAACACCTTTAGGCAGAGAAAAGAGGAGGAAAATACTTCCAACAAAAAAAAAAAAAAAAAATTGGTTTGTGCTGCTATGACAAAAGAACTACTTTGCTGTTCAGACATCTAAAGAAATACAGTATATGTGGGGAAAGAAATGAAAATAAAGAATATAAGAACACAGTTATAAAGCTACAGCATACGTCTTTTTTGTGGAAATGCAATCCCGGGTGAACTCACCAAGACAAGTAGGTAGTGTTCGTATGGGCATGGAGCCGTGGCTGCTTTTCACATTCACAGAGCAGGTGATATGCACAAACAGTGGAGGCATGTCAAGCTGCAGCGCCTCCTGTTCCAGCAGAGAGTCTCCATCAAGGATGCTGAAAGAATCCTGATCTTGGTTAACAGTGTTGGAGTCTGACAGGGAACAATCTTCACCCTCTCTGTGGGAGCAGGAGCCGGTATGCTCCTCATACTCCACCACCAAGTCAGTGTCGCTCTCCGTCAGGATGGAGCTCAACGTATTTTCTGCAAAAGCAAAGCTACAGTTACACAACTACAACAGGCAAGTCATTATCAAGCCCTCTAAAGTAACAGAACCCAAGGTCTATGGCTTCATGTTCAGGTGGACACAGCTGCAAAATCCTCGTGAATGGGAGGACTGCCAGTTCCATTTCAGGATAGAAAAGGTCTGCAACATGTTTTATTTTAGACCACAACGTTAACTTCATCAGTGCAGTTTGAGTGTAATTAAACATTTTTTTAACAAAAATATTTTTTTGTTCAAGGGTCCACTAATCATTTTGAGTGGACAATAGAAGAACTGCTGAGCTGAGGGGGCCAGTTGCAGTGTCACTAACTCAGCTGAGGCTCATGTCAGTGTAGACTCATCAACACCGACATGAAGTGCCATCAGAGATTACAGAGCTGAACTGTGGGTGTGCTGCATCACAGCAAAAGCACTGCTCTGTCAGACACTGAGAAGTTTAACTTTTCTCATGCAAGCAAGCATCAGCTAGTCAAATTTGCACAGCTACTGCTGACTAGTGACATTATACCATCACTGGGTCAGGTCAAAGAGCGAGAAAATACATTTGATTGGTTGCTGAATGTGACCAAAATTACTGAAAAAAAAAATGGATTTATAAATGAAACAAATGTGCAAATGTCAACACCTACTGATCTTTGCCAGTTCAAATTATTTCAAGTATTTAAGTACTTCATAACAGGTTTCCAGAATGATGCTCACCATCTTCAGTTGCAGGCTCAGCCTCTGACACCGACTCCTCAGTGGGCCTCCTCTCGCTCTCATCATCCTCCGAGACTTCCTGAGAAGAAAACGCTGTATGTAAACTTCCTGTGACAGCACTTATTAGGGCACTGACACACGTTTGTCTGTACTCTGACAAGATTTGTTTACACAATCACACGTCTTATGCAGATATCATTTATTCTACTGAACTGGTTGGAGAACAGAACCTGCAAGCTTCTGTGATCTTTATTTATAGCTCTAGACGATTTGATTTACACAAAGTTATCCACATTTACCTGCTACATAAAGGACTGGAGTGGAGAAACTTACTTCTTTCTTGGATGTTGATGGACAGTAGAAGAAGTAGTGTGGATTGGATGGTACACTTCTGAAGAACTGAGATAAGATCTCCATGAATTTACCCTGTCAAATGATTATTTTGACATTTAAATGACATCTATTTGACCCTTAAAAACTCTATATAGAAAAGTTACAAGGTTTTCTAAAATGCAACACTTAAAGCTGTTCATTTGTTAATTCATTTGCCCCTTTGATCAACACAATAATAAATTAAATTATTTTCTGTATCTTCATTGAACAACTTTAACTGTATTTAGAAAATATCATTAGAAGTACCGTTACTTCAGTGTCCTTTTAATAATACTTTTTAAATGTTCGGGAACCAAGATTCCACTACAGCATCAACTGCATCTATGCACCTACCCACGTCATGGACACTGGTGCACGCCCACACCATCACTGACAGTGGCTTTTACATTGACACCAATCTGAGTGATCTTACTCATCTTTTACATACAGAGTCTGATGTCCATTTGTGTCAAAAGCTGATATCTAAGTCAGACCACAGAAAACAAGCCTACTGCTAGTTTATCGGAGCTTGTGTCCAGAGAACTTGGTGGTTATTCTGTAGTTGATTTAAGGCTTCCTCCTTCCCACTCTAAAGTTTGAAGACCTTTATACCACAGTGTCAAAATGTTTTATTTATTTATGTTAACACTGAGGACAATACCTGTACAATATTGTGCAGATCTGGACACATCTCACACTTGGGCTGTGTCTGGAGCAAGCTAAGTGGAAAGTCCAGGACCTTAGCCTCCTCCAGGGTGGGTGAAGATGTTGTTGCTGAGGTCTTCCCTTTAGATTTAGCCTCACTGGCGTCATCAATCTCAATACTACTGCCAGAAACACAACAACATTACAATAATGTTAGCTCTCAGGAAATCTGTTGCCTCTGTCGATGTGGAAGTTTCTGATTAAAAAAAAAAAAAAAAAATTTCTGCTGCTTTTTTTCCTCTCTCTCTCTCTCCTTTTTTTTAACCAGAAAAGACCTGAAGATAAAGCATAATTTTATTTTTTTTACTTTAAATCACTATGAAGACTAAATTTTACCAGTGTTTTTTGGAATGTTTTGCAGGCCTGAAAGAAAAGCAATATTTCTAAACAAGTGTATGAACTTTCCATCCTGTGACCCTTTGCTACATGTCTTTCCTCTCGTTCAGAATCAGAATCAATTCTATTAGCCAAGTACATAGACACACAAAAATTCTTTGTATTCTCTCTTCTATTTCCTGTCTGACCACATTTAATAAAGCCCACCAGAGTCTTCATCTTCAAAAAGAAAAAAAAAACATTACCCACTGACATTATGACTGCAGTTTGTCACACCACAGATACACATATACATGCATGAGAAGGGGTTTGGAAGGAAAACAGCAGCCTCTGCTGAAAGGTCTAAATTATTACCTTCGTGCATTCATGGAACAGAAAAATTCACTCAAGGGAAGGGTTCAGTATCTTATCATAATTAGTACTTTGCTTTGCTTTTGTTGAATATTTGGGTAGAAAAACAACATGCAAACATTGATTTTCATACTGATTTCTACTTTTTGTCAATCTCCACATGTCATAATTACAACTACTTAACTTGTTCATTTTATGTAATGTTTTAAATGTTGGTTATTTTTTGATGTACCACTTGTATATGATTTACTGAGATCCCAGTGGCCTTTTGGCCTCACCTGGATGAGGACACCACTGCTGCTTTGCTGTCTATTTGTTCATCCTCAATCTCTCCGACGACAAAGGTGGCAGGGTTTCTTCCAGATTTGGGATTTCCTTTCAGTCTTGGAGCCTTGGTGCTCTCCCTGAAGACCCTAATGTGTCCACAGAGGGTCTGCAGGAAGGAGGTGATGTCCATCTCCTGCAGTGATTCTTCACAATAATCCATTGCCATTAGGACATCCTGAGAGCTGATGCTGCAGGACTGCTGCAGGCTGCGGTACACACCTGAGAAGCATCAGGAGCAAATCAGAGAATGAAGATATGTTTCAATATAGTGTTGTCTGACAACATGAAACTGTACATTTGTGCACTTGAAATACAGGTCAAAATATCAGGTCTGGCTGCGATTAAACTTCCTTCTATTCTGAAATGTCTTGCTGTCCCTGCTGCTCCAAAGCACCCGCGTACACCAGCATCACATTTTAGTGCATGGATCACATGACAGCAGCACAGGTGACCCACAGTGGTCTTTAACCCTTCAGCAGATTAGCTCCTAAGGTGCTGTGAAGTGTTGCCTCACTAAAAAGACCTACCCAAAAGAAATCAAGGCAAGCTTCACAACTATAAACGTCCACTCCAACACATATAGATCTGACCTTTGTATCACATAAATGCAATTGGAGGAAATAAAGTTCAGTGCTTTCCAGAGTTGGTTCTTTTGGAGATATATCTATTTTTCTATGAAAGGCTTATTATTTTCCCATTTTAAAGCTTTTAAATAGATGTGGATGTTACAACTTATCTGTGGCACTAATTTAAAATTAAGCATGTTTCTATAAATACCAGTTTCTATCATACACTGGAATTCAACCTTAAAACTACTGGGGTCTGAATTTTTTATTTATTTATTTTATTTTTATCAGGGAGATCATACATAGTCTAATATTCATGTCATAGTGAAATAATTTCCATATTACAACTATTTAAATATCATGTATTATATCAGTCAATAATCCAGAGTGTGTTTCAATAGCATTGATCTTTCTTTCAGTGCTCTCCCTTTTTTTTTTCAATTATCTTTTATGAACAAAGGAACAGAACAGCTGTCAATCTCACCCATCCTTTCATAAAGATAAACTCTCAACACAATCTATTTGGAATCCTGTAGAAGAAATACTTTATAGAAGGCTAATTAAAGCAAGTCTGGTCTAACTGGGCCGATATATTTGGCACATTTTGCCCACCAACTCGAACCTTTCTCTGATTGCATCCTTATTGCAAACGTCAGTCTCTCCATGATATAAATTACATGTACAATTTTGTACCAATCGTCTAATGATGGAACGTCTGGTTGTAACCACTTCCTGGTCAGGGCCTTCTTCCCTCCCACCACCAATATTTGCATTAAACATTTATCTGCTGCAGACTGCGTATGTTGTACTCCGTTCTCAGATATAAAGCTGAAACATTAAATGGAATAAGTATTTGAAATACCGTCTCCAAACATTTATGAATTTCTTGCCAAAAGGGTGTGAGTTTAGGACAACCCCAGAATATGTGATAATGGTTGGCTTCAGGTGAGCCACATAACCTCCAACAACTTGTACCAACACCTTGATGTCTCTTTTGAGCAGGAGTAATAAAGAATCTCATGATGCTTTTCCACCATAATTCCTTCCAGCTATGTGAATGTGTAGTTTTCCATTGTGATTTACAAATATTGTCCCATTCTTCCTTCTCTTTCTCATTTATTTTTAACATATTAAGTGTTTGGATGTGGGTAGCCCTGTAAATCCTTGTACAGATATTATTCCATGTCCATTCCCAGACACATAGGCTGTTATAAACACGTTCAGTATGTCACTGTCCTACTTCGGGTCTGAATTTAAGTCCATATCACCCAAAGACAAAGACTGGTTAATCTTAGAAGATGAGAAGCACATTTTTCTTTTCACCACCAATCCTCACAGCAGAAAGGATCAGAAATAGAGCGAAAGGTCAGTATAACTTTAATGATGTCTTTAAGGACATTCCCACATGAAAGAGTAATACTGAAATGATCTAAATACTTTGTTAATGTGAAATGTTAATGTGATCATGCAGTGTCAAATGAATGAAAAAATGTGCGTGTGCATTTTTACTAATCACACAAATTTAACTCAATCAAATGATATCAGTATCATAATGTGTAGTGTCAACCAGATGACATCCAGTTTATGTTGCATTTTCTTCAATAACTTTTGGATGAAGAATCATGGGCCTGATTGGTCTGGTCCCTCTGGACTCAACTTGGACTTCCACAAGTCCAGAAGTCACTGCACAGGCATACAACCACTTAGAGAAACTACGTATGTGATGAAAGTGGAACAACAGAAGGAAAAGTATGAATAGATATCCAAAAGGCCTGCATTGGAGCAGGGGTGCTGGTGAATGAGTTTGGCCAGTTTTGGATTTAAAAATTGTTGATTCAGTGTGTCATCTTGATGGTTGAGAATAGTGGTGTGCTATGAGTCACGGTATGAAGCCTGCCCCTGTTGTGCTGCAATTGTTTCGATGAGTTCAACAAAAGTGGAAAAGGGCATGAATGGGACAGAGAATCATAGGGATAAACTCAGAGTAGTCTAGGAAAATGTAAAAACAAAAACATTTGTTTTGATGTTGACCATGTTGGGATTTTGCAAAAACATATCGACAGTCAAACACCAAATTTGACATACCAACCTATAAAACTCCAAGTCTGTCTACATGCTGATGAAGTGCTTGGTATCAGCGGAGGGAGGCATATGTTTAGTTTCATGTAACTCCTAACATGACAACTGGGTCTACATAGAGTCACACTGAATTTCAATCATCTCTAATGTTTAGATTTTTGGAAAAACATTTCAATAATTTAAATTAGGGCTGGGCAAAAATAAAAAATCTTAATAGCATTAATCACATTAGTTCCTATGATTAATCATGATTAATCGCATGTTAAATGCAAAACCTAATAAATTCAAAAGTAGCATATAGCGCACTTTTATTGGAAATGTAAAGAAAGTGCCATTTTTGGTTGTGCAAAAAGTATTAGTTTATACAGTAGCAGGGAACTAGAGTGTAAAGTCTATGTTTATACTTCTTCCTTTAGAGACTCTCACTTAAAAAAGAACGACTTTCAGTGCAGTTTTTCAATTCCTAGAATTTGACTTGATGAATTGAATTCAAAAGTAAAGTGCATGTGATCAGGATATAAAAACAAAAGAACTCCAGCAGTAAAGTAAAGCATTTAGCATAAATCTAAACTGAAAGAATTTAATCAAATCAAATCAAATACAAAACTAAAATGTATTGCCACTGCCAGGACATTAATGTTATCCTATTTGATATAAAAATGAGAATCTCAGTCAAAAACAGTACACATAAGCAGAAAACACTTTCACTGCCATTTATCAATTCCTAGAACTACCAACGTCTTCCACAACACACTGATCGGCCTGCAGGCTGTAGCTATCCTCTTCGCTATAGCATCTGTTAGCTTCTCTTGTCTTTCTTTATCTATTCTTCTACCATATGTTGCATCTTTGTTAATGTGCAATGTTAATGTGATCGTGCAGTGCCAAATGAATGAAAAAATGTGCGTGTGTGCATTTTTACTAATCACACAAATTTAACTCAACCCAGGTTGACACACACAGACACACACTATTAACATTAACCCAGGTTCAATCCCCCGGGTTAACAGAGGGCCACTGTGGGCCCCTGAGCAAGGCCCTTAATCCTTAAACTGCTCCCTTGGCGCTTCAGCAGCCCACTGCTCCTAGTCTAACTAGTGATGGCTTAAAAAGCAGAGGACAAGTTTCAGTGTGTTTCGTAAGATATTTACTGACAATAATAAAAGATTATTCTTATCCTTCCTGGTGAGCGCCGCAGCACGCAATCACGATGGACTTTTACAAAATAAAAGCCAGGGAGCAACTGACATTTATAATAAAACAATAAATAATAAAACAGCAGGGGAGAAAAATAATTGTCAGCGATAATGAATTCACGAGTTAACACAAAATTAACGCATTCATGTGCCCAGCCCTAATTTAAATTAATAAATATTTAAGCTTTTGACAGGACCAGTCGTCTGGTCCAGCTCTGTCAGATTGAAGGAGTTAAATGCAGAGTGAATTATGCTAATCCAAGTGTACTTTTCTACAGTACAGACTTAAACTTTACCACACAGATCACAGTATACTTTGTCACATAGGTCACCACAGCAACGCATACAGGATACTTCTGAGGACAGACTAAAACGTCCAAAGACGTGATCCAGATGATTATGATATGCTGTTGAGTGCAGATGGAGGCAGGTCACCTCTGACGTAGCTCTGGTGGAAGTGCTCCTGCAGCAGGCTGCAGTAGTTGGCCAGCTCTTTGTGTTTGTGAGGGTGAGGTAGGAGGTCGGTCCAGGCAGAAGAGCTGCTGCGGTCCTGAGACTGAGACCTGGACGAAAGTAAAAGACCTGACAGATAAACGTACACAGAAACACATGAAGTGTTTGTTGTTTTGGTGTTGGTGGGGTAAAGAGAAGCACTGAAAGAGGGAAAAAGCCTGCGAGGGACCACTAAACCTCCACAGCAAGAATGGGAAGCACTGTGTTGGAAATCTGAATAGTTTATCAGATAAAAACATATAAAGACATGAAATAGGTGTTTTGACATTCATTAGATTTTTTCCTTCTATTTTTTAATTAACTATAATGAATGAGATCCTTATAACTAGATTTAAGAAGAATATAATTGAATAATTATATTGTATTTAATTGGACTCTACTGAGCAGAAAGGACTTCAGTTGTGAACTGGCATTATACAAATCAACTAAATTAAAGCAGGTAAGTGATTTTGGCACTATTGTTTATATGATGAAAAGAGAGCTTAGCAGCTCCCTTCCACTATTCTCAAAGATAACCTCCCCCTTCCACTTTCCTAGAGACATTCAAGACCTACCTTTTTAATTTAGCTTTTAACTGAGTCTTACAGCTTCAATGCAGCTTCTGAGCTTCAATATAATTTAGAGCATGTAATTTAGCTGTTAGCCTTTGAAGGGCTTTTTTAAAATTTAGATCTAAGTAATTTTTATTGCAATACCACTTCTTACCACATATGAGCAGGATATAACAAAAAAGTTCATGTGTCATTCTCCCTATGAAGTGGACCTCTTGTGGGACACAGAGATATTTCAAGACGTCCCCATTCATTAGTTATAATATTGATCGTTTCAAAATAGTTTGTCATGTATAAGTTGTATGGAAAATGTCACACAAATGAAGTATTGATTTTATGGTCAGCAAAAACAACAGGCTCTCCCTAAAAACCTTGGACAAAAAAAAACAAAATCTTACCTTCTGTGGGAAAACAAAAGAGAAAAATTCACTGTGTGGAAGTGCAGGGTTAGTGGAAGCTGCATGCAGGGCTAGACTTCCAACAAACTGCTTGTTACCATTATAGTGGATGGACACATTTGCCTCCTGAAACTCTTCTGCTGTCCAATTTACAGTGATAATATTGGAGTCTGATGACCTGGTGATGGTAAAGAATGAAGCCAGCTGTTTGTTGTTCAAGGTAACTGAACAACAATGCGCCTAGTGTTATTGTGGGTCCAACTCAAACCTGTTTCTGTCCCGGCACAAGCCTGTACTGAATTTGGAGTCATGTTACTCTGACAGAAATATGGTAGAAGATGGACATGTTTTGTGGTCTAAATGTTTTGACAGGACTGCAGCGTAAGCCAAAGGAGGAAGCACAAGCAGACCTGCTAAGGGAAGATATCTGTGAAGTCTGGAGGTTTTTGAAAGCAGAACTTTCCCCAATCTACACAAGACAAGCTGAAGCTCTACAGAAATTCTCAGAGATGTCAGACCAAAGCTGAGCAGCATCTCAACAGCAGAAAAGAACAGAAAAGAAAAACAATTAAGCTGAACTACCTCAGCTTCACCTGCTGACACACCTCCCAGGATGCAGCATCTGGATTTCTATGGTCAACCGTGAAGAACCAGAGACACACAAGTTAACAAGTTCTGTCTGAAAATCCACAAACATGAGCAAAACTGTGACAAATTAAAGCATAACTAAACTTGATTTCAGCACTGATCATTGATTTACTGGGTTTAGATCATTTCATTAAAATGAGCATTTGTAAAAGGAAAAAAAATAACATCCATGCATTTAATGTGAAACATGAAAAGAATGAATGCATACAGCACCCTGTGTGCTGATCCAAAGAGACTAACCTCTGGCAAATGTAAGCAATCTAACTGCACCATATGTGTGATGATCGTGTAACTACTGAATTTCATTTGGAGCTACAAACCACTTTATCAGTTTCCATCCAGAAATTCGTAGTAAACTGTGTTTTCAAATTAAATGATGTACGCTGAATCAAATCTCAGCTGTTAAAGCTCTGAGTCAGAACAAATCCCTGTAGACAAACCGAAGGGCGTGAGCAATGACAACACTTTTACACACAACAACAGCTGTGCTTTAGGGCTTAAAATAATCGTTTAGTGAAAATATAAAATCATCATGTTTGTTTGTCCATTTTAGCTTCATTTTTTTAGATTTTAGTTTCCGGAGGGCTTCCAAGAAGCTTCTGGATGATCTGGAAATAATACCCTTCCTGTGGCTCCTTCCTAGCCATCTAAAGGACAAATTGTTGGGAATAAAAAACTGCCTTGTTGGAAGTCTCAGCAGTCTTTAAATTATCCCAGACAATATCAACATAATCCTCTTTTTTCATTATTCTGAGGACAAATATTCCTAAATGTCTTACCTGAAGAAGATGTCCCTCGGTTGGCGACTGGAGTTGGGGTGGACCAGCTGCTCCTTCAGGTGTGCTAAGGAGCAGTTGTAGATGTAAACAGGGCACTTTAATTGGCTGCCTTCGCCGCTGCTCTGCTGGGAAACCTGCCTGTTGAAACTTATATGCAAATTCTCCTTGTGTGGTTCAGAAAACTGGACTCTCTCTTTTTCTCCCAGATCTGGAAAAATCACAATACTTGACATTGTTCAGACCTTCCTGCTATGAGTTAAATGTGTGTCAATGTGAGGACTGAACTACACCTTAACCCTGGGCATGAGAGTTGAACCAACCTGAGACCGATGTCCTTGTCTCCGTTTCTGATAGTTTACCATCCAAACCGTCCTGGTCCAGGTTCAGGGACTCAAAATGACCCATGTGGCCCTCAGATGGAGGTGAGAGGAGAGGAGACCTAGCTGAGGCGTGGCTGCTGCTGGAGCTCCAGTGCAGGTTCATGGCCAGACTGAGGCCGGACTCAGACCTCTCCAGGCCAGCAGTGGAGTCTGAGAGGGAGTTGCTGGAAGTAAGAGTGTTGTCCTCCTTCATGGTGATGTTACTCAGAGGCTCTGTCTCTACAGATGATGCCATCAGCATCAGGACATCTGCAAAATGAACATGGCTTCATGGTTATTTGTTTCAGTTCTGCAGTTTTATTTTTTTCTCCGGGACTTAAATTCCATATCATATCAGAATAAAGAAAGGAAAAAACTGGAGGCACACCTGAAAAGGTAGCAGGAAGAAAGGTGAGGAGAAGCTGCTGGGAGCTGATGTACTTGGCATAGCACCTCCACTGAGGTGTAGAGCAGTTCTTCTCTAACAGCAGCTGATCTTCATCCACTAGCTCCTCATTACTGAAACTCTGTCAAAGATCAGAAGAGCATCTGTGTTTCAGACTAAATTTGTTACCAGAGTTAAAAGATAACATGCAGCACCTATCACGCAGAATTACTCTTAATGCAAAAATCTGCCATCATTTTTCTTCAACATCAGGGCTTCAACCCACTTCACTAACAGAAAGAACAAGAAGACTTGTATTCAAGAACAGAGTCTACTAGAAAAATTCATAATTTCTTGTTTGTTTTTTGTTGTTTGTTTTTTTTAGAGGGAGTTCCTCCTTTGTAAAAATAGTTTAACCTTGGAGAACCCATGGGATCAAATTTGACCACCATTTTTTGCTGATACCCAATGTAAAAAAAAAAAAAAAGGTTGTTGGGTTCTCCAGGGTTAAACAGAGTAGATGTAACAAGAGCTGCAAAATACTGCCCCAAAAAAACAAACAAACAAACAAACAAAAAAAAACAATGATCAAAGGTGACCAAGCTCTGAGCTGGATCTACACATTATCAGTCCTAAAATATCTGCACCTATGCAATCTCTCAATTTATTTAAAAGGATAAAGTTCAATAATTCCTCTCCGAAAAATTTCCAGGAACTGGTCTCCTCAATTCCCAGACATTTATGAACAGCTGTTGTTAAAAAATTAGGAGATGCTACATCATGGTAAACATCATGTTCCAGCTTTTCTTTAAATCAAAATTTTCCATGAAAGGGAAACTTCGAGTCACCTTTCAACATGTTATGTTGTTTATATTTTACTGAGAAAAAATTTATGTGTTTATGAGAATTACAAATCATTGCAATCTGTTTTTATTGGCATTTTACACAGCGTCCCAACTTTTTGGGAATTAGGGTTGTAGGTGTCTATTAACAAATGAAATTAAGCTGATGTGAAAAAGCAAAGAAAAGAAATAAAGTTAAAATAAATATAAGAATAACTACATCTTTTTCATAGCATGTTCTATATTGTTCTGATTTGACCTTGTACATTAGTTATGAAAATTTAAAACCAGCAAAAATTTCTTTATCACAGATAAAAGAGCAACTTGTTAAAGCTTACGCATAAATGAGTTGTGGTTACCTGGAGAGTGCTTGTGGATCCCATCACCTCTTTGCTGCTGACGCTTGTGTGGAAGGATGTTAAAGTGTCCTGTCTGTCTGCAGGTTTTATACACTCTTCTGATAAAAACACAAGACACAGAAAAGTAAAAGCTGGACCACAGGAAACTGATCAAACTGGACAGCAAAGACTGTTGAGCAACAGCACAACAGCAACAGTACAATTACTGAACTGCCCCACAGTTCAGTAATTCTGTGATTAAAGCTTCTATTTTTACTGACGACAAAGAGGAACATCCAAACCTTTGATCACAGGTAAACAGAACGGAGCAACATGGCCATCTCGTTCTCGCTGTAAGATGTGGTGCATGAAGGCGGCATGGTCAGTAGCTGCTAACGGGATCTCTCGGTCACTGAGCTCGTGCTCCAGGCTGCCGTGGAAGAGGCCAAGAAGCAATTCGTTGGGGTGGCAGGTTGAGCTGGGAATCTGCTCCCCATTCTCCACAGCTGAACACAAAAACACAAAACCAGCAAAGAACAATTCCATGAATTACTTTTAGGTTACTTTTTAGGCATGAATGTAAAGCCGGAAAACTGCTTTGACACTCCCAACCCACCAGTTCATGTCAGTTTCCACTATTTTCAACCTAGTCTGATTGAGTCATAAAACAATTGTCACAAATTTGGAACAAAGAAGAGTCAGAAGAGTTGTGACTGGACAATTAATTTCAAAATTACATATCAATTAAACTGAAGTTGACCTGTACCTTTGTGATATCATAATCCAAAGTAAATCAAACCTCCAAAAATTTTTGGAAGGACAACAATCTTGATGAAAGGAGGGAGCTTCAGTTCACTCATGACTATATTTCAGTCATAAGTTGAGTTAAAAACTTGAACTTTATGCCCTTTTTACAAATGGTTTTAACATCTGTCCTGAGTAATCCCATCACAAGTGAACAGTTCAAAAAGCAAGTGTTTATGTTGGGTGCCAACATGCGTCTCTACTTAGATCTTGAGCGGCAAGTTGTGATCAAATATCATTCCTGACTCTAAATGTAAATAAACAAATACATGATTTCCTCTTGTAAACACCAAAGGTGTTGTCGTTTATGTTTCTTTTTATCTTTGGGAGGCGGAAATGCACCTTTCACTATAGGCCAGACAAGTCTATAAGTGCTTACATACCAGCATTCTGTAACATTTATGTAAACATGTTCAATCAATTTTACTTCATTGGTCTTTACATACTGGCCCAAACAGGAGAGAAAAATCCCACGAACATGCATCCTTAAAGACATGAAACTGACATTCCAGAAACCAAGTGTGACTCGATGTTGTGTACCTGAAACATGATGTATATAAGGCATAAATTTCATTGCACTCATTAAAAAAAAAAAAAAAAAAAAAAAAAATCAGTGGCAGAGACGATTCTGTCAGATCCTTCATATTGTTGTGAGAGTGCCATGGTCCTTTTAATGGGCTGTGTGTGTGTGTGTGAGCAGTGCGCTGATGTGTGGAGACGTTGAGCAGGAAGGTTTGAACAGAAGTGGAAGTTGGAAGTGTCCAAGTCTTTTTGACCAGCTGGAAGTGTCTGGGTCTTCCTCACCAGCTGGAAGTGTCTGGGTCTTCCTCACCAGCTGCTGTTTAGATTTGTGAGTGGGTTTTAACCACGTGCACCACTTGAAGTGTGGCTCCTCTGTTCTTACGACTACAGTCAGCAAACAGGAACGATTAAAAATATTTATTACTCTTTTCTTTTAACCTAGTCGTTAAAATTGGACCATAATGTAGAGCTTGATTTAATCTTCGCTTTAAAAACTAAGAAGTTTTCCTATTTCTGCATCTCCACAATTCAGCATTGTGAAATTATTTAGAGCGTGTGAATACAAATAATGATGTTTCCTTTCTTCTTTTGTACAGGTGCTGTACATGTACGATCAGAAAGTTGTTAGAATCTCACACTTTTTACTCAGCTACAGATTGGAGGAATGTCCCTTACATTCGGTCTCTCCTTTTTAACGTCTGTTTGTCTACATCGAAAGGTTGATAAAAGAGGTGATCAGATTTTACATAGATAGACTTTTACATTCAGGCACCGAGACTGGAAAAATGGGGAAATATTCTGCAAAAATAAATCATATAAGGGGACCTTATGATGTTGTAGTTGCATGTTATGGTATGCCTCATGTATATTGTTTCACACTTTTAACAAAGCTACTTTTGTGCAATGAATAGGACATGTCCTTCTGCCTCGACAGAAGACATCAGGCCTTCACATGTCAGGAAGCTTTTCACCATTGCCCAGACTTAACACCAATAAAATAATGCGGCCTCATGTGGCCCAGACCTCCTCCGAATATGACACTGATCTCAGTGTGTCCTCAAAGAAGTTCAACATGTCCACTAAAGGCTGTCCACTAATGATGGGTTCACTCAGGATAGATTTCAAAAACCCAGTGGAAACAGGGTTTTAGTACATTTCATACAAGGCTTCAGCAATAAACAAAACTTGAAATGGCTGACCTTTCCCAACAGTTGTCTGAAAGACAATTAAAATTCAGGAGCTAATATTTCAAAAGGTGAATAATGAACTGAGGTGATTCAAATTCAGGAAATTCAGTCTTGTTTCTTCTTCTTTATGCACAGTCAGTTCTCTGTCCTTGGGCTGGTGTCTGGGAATATTATTATTCTTGTCTGGGAATATTATTATTTTGACACCCGTTATTTTACCAAGCAAGATTGTTATGTTAAGATTGTGTGTCCATTCACACACCATGAAGGTTAACCCAAAAGCTAAAAACTGTGTAATCTGCTGTACTTTGTCACTTCTGCATTGAAACTTGAGATGTACGGTTTGACCCTTCTGCATGCTAATTAAATAATTCACTGATTGGAGCCATATTGCTAAGTCTTTATTTTAGAGAGTTATTACATTATTTCAGTCTTGTTCAGGTATTGCAGTCACCTAGTGGTTAAAATGTATTACACAGAGGTATTAGATACTTTTTTTTTTTTTTTAACCACAACAGTTTGGTGACCACAAAGGGACATTGGCTGTGCATTTTCCCCCGTTGCAGAGTGGACAACTCAGGGAGACGACCTGCGAGCCTTACCCCAGATAGGATTTAAGGGATGTTGTCTGATATTAGCTTTGGACCGGGAGAGATGTACTACGACGTCAGAAGAACTGTGGTGACTGTTCCTGAGAGAGACTGTTTTTATTTTTGCATAATTTCTGTTTTTTAATTGGACTTGCACTGGTAAAATGGCTGGGTGAGTGAATTTTGTTATGTTTCTGAAGTGGATGTGTGTTTATTGTTTAGCTGTGTTTTGAAGCTTTTGTGTCCAGTGATGGAGCTGTGGAATCTCTGCGTGTTTGTGGGCTTGAGTGAGTTTGTAATAGAGCCTGTCTTGCTGAATGTTTTCTAGTCTTTTTATCAGCATTCTGGTTGTTCCCTACTTCTAGCTACGACCCAGCAAAGGGCTCGGGGAGGAATACTTAGTTGATCGGATCAGCCCGATCCTATGGGGGTCCACACGTTAAGACTGGTCAAGGGGATCAGTCGCCCATCAGCAGCAGGTGCTGATGCCCATCTAGGGGGGCTTAAGCGAGGGTTGTGCCTGGAAAACAATCTGCAGACCTCGGTCTGAAGACTGGGAGGGTTTTACCAGTTTGTACCTTCGAAAGTAAATCTGGCCTGGCAGCAACGGCTGTCTGCAGGTAGCAGTGCGCACTGTCATGTGGACACGGTGGCTATAATTATGGGACAAACTAAGTTTTGTGGCGCTTCTAGATGACTTTTGCATGAAAATATGTATGATGTGTGATGAATATGGTGATTTTTGGGTGAATTGTGTGCATGCGTGGATAAAGGTGCATTTCATTTCCTCCTAATGGTAGTCTGAGTGTGAAAATGTTAAATGATGTAGAGGAGAACTTGAAATGAGTTTAATATCACATAACAACGACATCGCAACAGCTTTAAGAGATACATTTCCACCAATGAGACCCAGCTCTGGGTCTGGGACATGGTTGTCAAGGCTCATTTTGATTTCGGCTGTGAGTACGTCTGCAGCAGGAGTGGAAGAATTTGAAAGTGTGAGGAACCTGTATTTTGGTGCTGAGAGTGCTCTTTGGCTGATGATGAACGGTTGGATGAAATTATTATGAGAAATTTGAATTCCTTTGAATTCCTGTATGTGTTGAAGATTAGACCTTTGAATATGGAGTTCCAGACTGACTGACCACTGAAGGGCTCCGATCAGAGAGCACACAAGTCATCAGAAGAATTTTAGAATTTTACTTAAGGACTGAACATTGAAGTGGTTCAGAGTAGCTAAGAGAAGTTTCAGGAATAAAGTAAATAAAGTTTTAATTATTATGTACTTTTATACATGAAAGTAATAAAGAAAGATAAAACTGTAACTGAAAGATGCATTCATATACTTAACCGTTTAATGTAAACTAAAGACAAACACAATAGCACTGCTCTGCAGGAGAGTGTGAACGTGAGCGTTGGGAAAGGAACTGCACAACCCCTTTCAACATAAAACAGATTTTAAATTAAAAGCATCACTAATATCTAGCTTGAAGAATTGTAGCAGTATGAATAAACTTTAGTCATCGGGTTAAACAAAATTGGTTCTCATCTTACCTTGAGAGCGAGGAAAAAAAAGAAAAAAAGAAAAAAAAAAAAAACATTTTACCTAGACATGACAACATGGCCAAATAGAATAACAAGGTCTCCTACATATCCTGCTTGGAGTTTGATTTTTTTTTTGGATGATCAAAGACAGGCCTGATGGAACTGAATTTCATCTGTTTTGATCTCTGCTGTAGAGGACATTGTGATAATCTGGAGAAACTGAAGGACATTTTCTTCTCGAAGACAAGAAACTGTTAATGTGTGTTTACATTCACCAGACTAACGATGTGCTGTTGCAGGGAGGCAGCAGTGGTGCTGGTACTGTGGGGGCTATGGAGAGCTACACCTGAACATCTGACCCATCAAAGAACACCTGACCTGTCCAACAACACCTGACCTGTCCCTGCAACATGGAGCTAAAAACCTGGCGAGTCCATGGGCATGACTAAATTTAGAGAACCTAGTCTTCATAACTGGTGGAAGATCAGTGTTTGGGTTCTAGCAGAGGAAAAGGAACTATCTGAGTCTACGAACATTAAAGTAAGATTAATCCAAAGTATCTTCAAATGAATTGGATTACATTCATTTGAAGATACAAAGTATCTTCAAATGAATTGGATTACATTCATTTGAAGATACAAAGTATCTTCAAATGAATTGGATTACTTAGACTGGAATTCAATGAAAAATTTTTTTTTCTGAGCCATTACAACATTGAAATTTTTTAATTAACACTACTGACATTAAAATAATTATTTGACAGAATTCCTGACACACAGGGGAGATTGTAGGCTGCATTATCATAATTTTATAAATAATTATAATTATGGACTAAGCAAGAAGCAAACTAACTTCAGGGGTTAAATCATTTGAATCAATTGACAAACTAGGACCATTTATGTGCCGACAAGAGACTCAAGACAGTAAAAACAAATCAAAAGACTTTAAATTGTACTATTTTGACCTAAACATCTAACATTTTATAGTTCTTTGACAAATAAAGCTGACTTTATAACCTTTTAAAATAGTTTCACATTAAAGGACGATTATGATTCAAAACTTAAGATTAGGTGGCTTTTGGAACAGACATAATTTTTTTTTTTTTAAAAAAGGCCATAATTCAAAGACTTCAGGGATGTGAAATGTGTTGAAATAATCAGGTCCAGATTAGAAATGTGACATTAATGATCTGATTTTATGCATTTAAGGTATTTACATCATAGATAGAAGTGAAGCCTCAGACTTATAAACTAAATTGAAGCGAAAGATTTATCCCATTTAGTGGGGTTTATCTGTTGTTTTGATAATTTTAATTAATTAATTAATTAATTAATTAGCTAATATTGGTTAGTTGTCATTTCTGTAGTTGTGTTGTCTAAGTGGATGATTTGTTCTAAATTAAATCTGTTTCATTACAATTACAATGTGTTTCAGGAACAACAGGGAAAAGAAACATTATCATTCAGATGTGTTTCTGTTGAGGACAGATGGTTGTTGTTTAAACATGGAGTAAATCAACAAATCTGACAGACATTAATATTATTGTGGGTTTTAGATACATTTGTTTAATAACTGATTGGTTGATCTTGACTGTTGGTCTTGGAGATACTGCAATGAAATATTTCAATTAGGAAACTTTTTAGATTCTGACTGGTTAACACTTTGAGGCCTGAAGTATGACATACACAATTTTTTTGTTGATTCGCAGTTTTGCAGTGATTTTTTTTCTTTTGTCACTGGGTTTTGTTTTTCAAATTTCTTTTTCATTTCAGTGAATGATTGAACTGAATGGTGTGATTAATTTGCTGCTAACACTAATAAACTATTACAGATTAACCCACTTAACTCTGCGTGAAATGCTTTTTGGGTTGACCCTTGCTATAATCAGCTTTAAGAGGATCTTCTTCAGAGGAAGATCACCTCAGTAGTTGAAGATCACCTCAGTAGTTGTAGCTGACAAAAGTGTCAGAGCTGCACTAACAGAACTGATCAGGGTCTGCAGCAAATGCACAAGCGATTAACTCTTCTTTTGATCTTCACAGTGACAGCTGACGAATAGGGTTTCTACAATTTATTACAAATCATTTATTTCGCAGTGCTAATTTGTGTCTTTTTGAGTCTCTTCAGCAGATTTCCACCAGTGGGGGGTCCATCTGAAGCTTCTGTCCTTCCACCAGCGGGGAGTGAGTGAGTGAGTGAGAACTGTGGATGCACGTGCGCCTATCCAGCGTTCCTCCAACATCCAACCAGGTGGCCGGGTTCTGGTTCTGGTTTGGGGTCCAAGGTCTCCTTCTCCCTCAGAGATTAACGGTGGCTACAGGGGAATTTTTTTCTTGCCAAAAATAAAAGTTTATTAGGATTCTGCTCTCTTTGAGGGCTGGGTTTTAGACATTTTTTGACATTTTTGAACATTTTAAACGTTTTGTACGTTTCAAACTTTTGAACTTTTTATAAAATAAAGACTGATACATTTACACACACATCCACTCCTGCAGTTTGAGAGGAAAGTGACGGCCAGCGAGTTCTGGTGTCACCAATGTTGAGATCTTCGATGGAACACGCAGGACCTATGCTAAAGTTATTATCAGTAATTATCTGAGTAGTTATTTCGAGAAAGAAAAAAAGGAGAGAGAGAATTTGAATTTTAAACGAATTTCAGGTATTTCATGGAGTGACTTATAAATGGTTAAGGGTTAATTTTTGTATTATTAAGTTCATTTCTGTCTTGTATGTGTTTATTTTATTATAGGGTCTTTGAGGTTCTGATTTTGGACTATTTTTTCTTTCCTGCTAAGGCTAATGCACTGGTTATTTAATTTTTTGCTATGATCTGCATGAAATCTGGATCACAGAGTTCCATGGGGACACCTGGTACCGGGATCCATTAACTTTAGGTCATTTAAATTTTGAAAAATTGTAATTGAAAAATTGTCTCTCAAATTATTCAACATTGTCATGGTTACTCAGACTGGGTTTTTGTTACATATAGGATAAACTTTGACTTTTTCTTCCCAAATTCAGTTTGATTCAATTCAAATTGAATTTATGAACATATTATCTAGCCTATTACGGTGTAATTTGTCTCTAGGTGTTTGCCAGATGAATTGACCTCCACCTGAGCAACTATTAAAGACATAATAGCAAGAAGAAAAGGAAATCAAGTTGTTAGACCTCTGATCACATTCATGTCTCAGAGTTTCACCACTGGATGATTTAGACCTCCTCCAGTCAACTGTAAACTGGAACTATAATGTTATTTTATAAAACCACATATTAACGAGGGAAGGTGGAGTTTTGTTGAATATCATACAATTAGAGATAAATTCTGCACTTATGTTGACTCCTGGAATTCTGTGTCATTGAAAGAATATTACTTAAATGGTTTTAAGGTGCTGCTGAAGAAATTCTGATTGTTTTGTGTCTTTAGTGACTTTCTTTTCTTTCTTTCTTTCATTTTGCTGTATGTCTTCTTGTTTTTGGCTCTAGTTCTGAAACAGAAACAGGACTGTAACGTATTTTATTCACTATTATTCATATTCACTGGATTTCTGTAGTTAGGGATTTCCTGGGTTTTCCCCAATTGGAGTTTTTCCCAATAGATTAGAGTAGTTAGTACCTCTTGAGTCTTTTACTAGCCCCGTGTCAAATTTTGTGGCTAGAGATTTGGCTTAAGAGGAGGCTACAGAGGTAAAATATACTAAGTTTTGGTTTCTTTCTCTACTCGCATCTTGTGGGTTTTGTGAACTATTTACATAGTATACTTTGCCTCTATAGTCTAGTAAGATTCTTCATTTTACTCAACTATTTACTCTTGATATTATAATCATCTATAATCATTGCATGCTCAATAATATTGATCCATAATCATATAACCTTGGCTTTTGTAGTTAGAAAAAAAAGTGGGGAACTGTTATGGAAATTCAGTCTTGTTTCTTCTTCTTTATGCACAGTCAGTTCTCTGTCCTTGAGCTGGTGTCTGGGAATATTATTATTCTTGTCTGGGAATATTATTATTTTGACACCCGTTATTTTACCAAGCAAGATTGTTATGTTAAGATTGTGTGTCCATTCACACACCATGAAGGTTAACCCAAAAGCTAAAAACTGTGTAATCTGCTGTACTTTGTCACTTCTGCATTGAAACTTGAGATGTACAGTTTGACCCTTTTGGATGCAAAAGCTAATTAAATAATTCACTGATTGGAGCCATATTGCTAAGTCTTTATTTTTGAGAGTTATTATATTATTTCAGTCTTGTTCAGGTGTTGCAGTCACCTAGTGGTTAAGATGTATCATACAAAGGTATTGGATGCTTTTTTTTTTACCACAACACGAATCTTCATACGTTCTGTTTAGGCTTGTTTCCAACTGCATGTGGAAAAACATGCATAAAACCTAAAACTGATTTGTAGGAGATAGCTTATAGCTTATCCAAGCTATGGATAACAATCCATAGCTTGGATTGTTTGCTCATATGTTAGGAGTTAAAGGTAACAGAAAGCGCTTCATACTTCCTCAGATTTTATTTTTTTTGTCATTTAAAATGGCTTTACAAGAAAATTTGCATTTTGTCAGTGTTTTTAAACAATTTCATGAACTGGATGGGAAGACAAACTCTTCCAAGTCTTTCTCTCTGGTTGTTATAAAGTTTACTTTGGATCATCTCCAGACAACATTGATGAAACTATGAAAATAATTAGAATTTTTCGAAAAAGTTTCAAAATGATAGATCTTTAAAGATTCTATGGTGAATATTTCCTGATGTACAAGCTTAAGCTTTGATAAACTCAACAGATTACTCTGACATTCTTTTGATGTCTTCCAGATTAGGTAAAATTTCATTCATGTGGGACATTGTTGAAAACATTCACATACGAGAAGCTATTTCTGAGAATCTGCTTGGACCCTGATGATCACTACTTCTAGATTTTTGTCAGTGAAAATCACAACTAAATCTCCTGCATGTCACGGTGGACTGACATCAGTGTCGTCAGAGTAAACTGTGAGGATGAATGTAGTACCTGTGCTGAATGTGAGGAAGAAGAGCTCAACCTGCTGACAATTAGGGAGCAGCTGGATGAGATCGAACTGGAAAGGAACCATGCAGATGCTGTCCTCAGAGGTCTGGATGTCTCCTAAAGACACAGGACATTCATTTCTGAGCTTTCAAACACTATAATTTTAAAAAAAAGTTTCAACACATTTCAGAACAGACTAAGTTGACAAATGAAAAGCAGGGGTTTCATATTTACAGTAAATCCTTGAAACCTTTCATGTATTCACAACAACTATACTCAACAAAATTGAACAAAAAAAAACAAAACAGTCATTTATTATGTTACCAATTGACTGTAGTGTTTTTAAATAGTAACTATATAGTAGGAAAAAAGAACACAAAACATTCAGTTAAACTGCACAAGGGATCACTTGTGCAGTTTGACTTCTTAAGGTGTAATAACACTGATTTCCTACTTTAGATATTACTGTGAGCTCAAAAAAAGTAAGGTTTTTATGTGAAAGACCTACACAAGCTTTTATTTCAGGACTTGAATTAGCTTTGTCATGCAATAGAGATGACCTGGATTCAAATTCTATCACAGACTAAAGAAGCCATGCAAGTTCATGAGAAGAACAACTCCTGGGTTTGAGTCATGATGTCACCAGCCCAGCCACTCGAAAACAGAGAAAAAGTAACAATAAACACTGCCTGTCCAAAAAGAAGTCGTACACTCTTATTACATTGGACCTTCTTGACCTTTAATTACAACACACATTCGCTGCGAAAAAGTTCATGTAAACTTCAGAAGCTTATATGAACTTTGCTGCATATACACTTCATGTCAGCTTTAGTGTTAAAGGTAAAGAAGGTCCATCATAATATTAAGTGTGTATGACTTGTTTTTGGACAGGCACTCATATCAGGGTGTGCTTAAGCAGGGAAACATCTAAAACATGGAGGGCAGTGGCCCTTGAGGTCTGGAGTTGGACACCCCTGGTTTATGTGGTCACCAATTTGTTACAAGCCACATTTCTTCCTGAAAGATGATGGTTCCCCACCATCTTTCCAGTTTTTGTATTTCTTTCCATAAAGTCTTGGTTGTTTATTTGGATTTGAGGGCACAACAAACATTTTCCATTTCCCAAAAACTCAAAACGCCAACCACCAGGATAAATGCAATCACTGAGTGAATACTTGAATAAATACTGCCCATCCATGTTATGTACCTGAATAATTACAAACAATCACATTGTTGAAAACATAAGAAATGTCCCAAAGTTCTCTTTCATGTGGAGTTTTGTGTTTCTGACTGTCATAAGGCATCCCAACCCCTCACAGGATGAAAATTCAACCAATTAGAAGACACTAAGTCTGGAATGGCTGGAAATGTCCATGTGAAGTCACTTTAAGATCAAAGTTAATGAAAATCAGCGTCATGAAGACTGAGCTTAAGAGTGAATCATGTGATTAGTAATGCTGCAGTCGTGGCGATGGAGCATCATCGTTCACGTACCTTGCACATCCTTGAGTTCAGCTGGTAGTGAACACTCCTGCTCTTTATTCTGACATAGTTGGCTCAAATACTCAAATGTCATCATGGTGGACATGCAGGCCAGATCTCGTGGAAATATCTATAACAACATAACTGGTCACTTACACAAACTCCACTCACATGAATAATCCCACCAAGAGACCGTGTGAATACAGACTGGTAAGGTTAGATGAATAACTGGATACAATAGTTTTCCATACTGCCTGGGGGATTTCCTGGTACTTGAGGCCCTGGAAGTATCGATGCTGCTCGATGCAACTTATCACTGTGCCACTCTGTGGTTCCACCCAACACTCGGTCACCAGGTTGAGCTCTCCATCCATCTCTACTGCCTCTACCTCAGCATCATTGTCCTCATCCGTGGAAAAACTAGAGTCCCGAGAGAGGACAGGTGGAAAGATGAGCCTCAGTAGTTCAACCAAATCTTCACCAAACATCTCTGAGCATGGAAGATGGCAGTCCTACCTATCCTTTGTGGAGGTTGAGTGAGGTGGAAACAGGATGTACTGAACAATGCAAGAGTGTCTCTCTTTGTCTGTGTCAGCTGACATGCCCTGATAACACGTATATTATTTAGCAGAACTAACAAAGAACAAAGGTAAAAGCATCAGAGCCAAATAAATCATGCAGGAATTTTGAGATACTGATTACCTTTACTGGCAGTTCGATCACCATGTTTATGATGCCATCTCCACTGGCAGCAAAGTGAAAGCCTTCAGATATACGAATCCTGCAAATGTACAAACAGAGAATTCCTGTTAAATGAGGATATGTTATGGAAAAAGAAAGGCCTCAGAGGCATTTTCCTGCTTGCCTGAAACAGCTCTGGGCCTCCTAACCAGATGGTGAACCATCTCAAATGACTTCTCTTTGTTTGAAGAAGCAGCAACTCTTCTCTGAATCCTCTGCAATTAAGGAACATCTCACCCTATCTTTTCTCTAAGCTACAGTCCTATTTAAAATCTCATTCCTAAACTCGCCACCCACAATCTCAACCTTAGGTGAAGGTAGAGTTTTTTTAATTCAATAAATGGTGTCTACAAATACATAAAAGTAAGTTATGATAATAAGAGAAGGTGGAAACTCACTCAGAGAGCATGGACAGGATGTGAGCAATAGCTTGCATGGTCACCGCTGGTCCCTGGCTGCTCTGCACAGCCCATACCCACCGCCGATGCAGGAAGTAACGTGACAGAGAGGCCAGGGTTGAGGATGCTGTACGGCTGGCTGCCATGCTGAGGGGCAGAGCACTGTTGGAGGGTAGCAAAAAATTTTCCATACTGAGGATGAAGGGTGTTCTGAAGTCCAGCGGCAGCTTGTCATACCTTCCAAACACCAGAAGTTCATTTAGTGGAAAAGTATTTAGAGGAAAATCCATTTTCAAGCTGAGGACAACATCTCGTTACCACTGACCTGATAAGCAGCTTCTCCAGAGGTTTACTGAGCACCACCACACAAGGCCGGTCTGACAGGGCAGGCTTGCCTGCAGGGATGGAGGGGAACTTGGATGGAGATGCATGGCCAGCCATCTTCCTCTTGATTTTTGGTGTTGCTTCCTTATTCTGAACACGGTGTGGGAAGCGAAGCTTGAGGATCTGCTCTCGCAGCTCATCCACAATCTAATGGACAGAAAAGAATGCCTCCTAATATTTCAGTGAGATATTTGAGCACAGATCTGTCCAGTGCTTAAATGAACTGTAAATCTTCTGACAGCGTCTCACAATGGAATAAATGAACCAAAATTTATTTTTCAATCTAACATCATAAAAGTCTTGTGGTCACTGAGAGTCTCAGTGCTAAGAAAATATAACCTCAGACAAACAACAACATATTTTGTTTTCAACCGTGCTATTTGATTAAAAAAAATACATCTATGTGTGGACAATCTGAAGCATCTTCTTACTACTTTCAATGAATGTAAGAAGATACACTTCAATCAATCAATCCTACTCATCACCATGCACTGGTATCAGTAGATGTGCAAACTTCTACAAAAGCAGATGTTCCAGCAATCTTTTGCTTTGGAGTATTAAAGGTCTCTTTCATCATAGTGCCAAAAAGGAAAAATCTAAAAGTTTCAGAGACGCAGTTGTTGAAACCATCTCCAAACAATTTGGAGTTCAGTGTTTTACATTATCACAAGTGGAACTACCAATCCTTCCAGCAGAGAAAGTCCCAGAAAATTTAATACCAAATTTATCAGAGAAACCCAGCAGCTACATCTCAAACCCTACAGGGCTCACTGAGCACGTTAAGTGTTAAAGTCTATGACATGAAGGCTACATGGCTGCAGTGGTTGAAAAGGTCTCTATGTACAGAGGCTTAACTCCTGTGATTCTTTGCTGTGGGTTGAGCCCCCCCTTCCTCCCACTTTCCTATCTTCTGTCTCTTCACCGTCAAACAATGGCCACTCGTGAAGAAGAAACATCAAGTACGGCCTGTTCTAAAGGATTGCCAGGAGAAAGCCTTACGTCCATCAAGTCTAAGAACATCCATCAAATGTAAGAAAACTAACTTTTTACAAAACTGCATCTGAACAAACCACAAGACTTCTGGAACAACATCCTCTGAACAAATGAGACCAAAGTGAAGTTGTCAGGTGTTAACACTCAGCACAAAAACTAAACACGACTTTTCAGCAAGACATACTCACTGTCATCCAGGGTTGTGGAGGGTCATAAAATGTGGTTGTTTTACACCCACAGGACTTGACTAAGAGTCACTGAGTTGACTTTTAAAGTATAAATGAGATAAAACATCTGTGTGGTTGCTAGTTCCGTGTTGGAACTGGGAGGTGCAACATGACAATGATCCTAAACACAACAGCTTTACATGACAATGACAGAAGAATTAAAGAATCAAGCTTTAAGAAGTCCAGACGTCATCCTGACTGAAATGCTGGGGTGGGACCATCAGTGAGCTGAGGATAAACAACAAAGTAAAGAAGAATAGACCACAATTCAAATACAAGTATGGGAGAGACTGATGAAGTCCAACAGCATGTGGCTTCTGAATCATGGGTAATTAGCACTGCTCATGTTTTTTTTTTAAATCTTAAATTATGTAAAATAAATCATGCCATGATGAATAACCTCACATTTTTCTGTTTATCTAAGGTTGTAATCATTTATTACTGGTACAATTTCATTACTTTTATTATGTTTTATACAAAAAAACACAAGAGGATCACAGTAGCGGTACTAACATTTAACAACTGTGCAAAGTGGTCCAGTTGTTCTTGAGTCACTTGAGTGTTCCCATCTGTAGTGTTTTACCAACATTTTCTGGAAATGGTCTACTTCCCCAGTGTCTTCTTTTCAGCTTGTTTGGATGAGGTCTTAATTCCAGCATTTTTAGGGCTTTGCAAAGCATAATCACCTGCTAGGAAACCTAAATGACTTTCTACTGTCGGTCAGTGCGCCACTGATTTTAAAAAATAGGCTTGGCAGTGAATCTGAATGAGATTATAAAGAAAGGCACAACGTGACCATGACTGCTGCAACAGGCCACAGCTAAAGTGAAGTGACTGCAGAACCAAACTTTGTTTAAAAGGCTCTGCTCAAGTCCAAACTATTCACCACTGGGTTGACTGAACTTAACTTTGAGTACCTTATTTCTAACACAAGCGGGCGTTCCAATGGGGAAACCCAGACGCAGGACCATGTATGGTGTCTTGGAGATGAGACGGACCAAGTAGAAGGAGGTGGGAGGCTGGTCGGGACAACTGAGGAGAGACAATTAACTCAGTCTTAGTTTTTTTCAAGATCAGGATTTTGTGGAATAATTTTATTTTTCTGAACAAAAAAAAAAGTACAAAAAATGTGAACATCAAGCTGTGGAGCCATTTCACATCTGTTTGTGAGATGTAGTGGATCCTAATGATGTTAAGTGAAATTGTAAAGGAGAAAGATTGAGCTGTTCTGCCTTAGTAGTCTCACCTACAGATGAGTTTAACGTACGAGTAACCCTCCACCAACACAAAGCTGCTGCAATCCCTCAGCAGGGATGTGAGAGCAGAGTGTGAGATGCGACACTGAATGGTGCTATAGCGTCCGTTGTTTCCAGCTGTGTGCAGGTGTTTGGGGACCGGCCTAAAGGGACAAAAGAAAATAAACCATGGTGATTAAAAACTTATGAATAAAAACAGAGCAATAAATGTGGCTGATACCATCTCTGACAACAAAGAAAAGGAAGATTTTCTTACAACATGACATCAGCATGCACCAACATTTACACAACCACTATAAAGTCATGATCAGACTTCATGAGTGAAGCTGTTCAAAGATCAGAAATCTGCAGATTATTCTTAACAGTAAGAGAATGAAATATATTTATATGTCTCACAAGTCATGTTCAAGGATGATAGTGATGCGATGCATGTGCAGCCACCTCTGCCAGAAATTTGTATCCATGGAGAGGATGGGCTTCCAGTACGACGCAAACTGAGACTGAGAGGAGTCTTTGGATCCACTGTGCTGCAAAGACAGTACCTAGAGAAGAAGGTCCAGGGACATTCAATGCTTCGATAGACTAGATTGATACTTATATATTTATGATAAAACAGGAAACAGAAGCAGAAGGCATGGACTCTATTGTCAGCAGTTGGTACAACACAGATGGTCAGTTTGTAGAAACTTATGAAAGACAGATGTGCAGGACTCAAGTCCAGGACTCAGAATGTGCAGGATATGGTAACTTGACTCAGACTACTCATACTGTCAACTTGAAATTGGACTCTGACAGAAACTGCATTTGGACTCATAAATCAAATGATGACATGACTTATCATGAGATAATAACTACATGAAGTTCAATATCCTTTTTTTGTACAAGATGGATGTTCCCACATCCCATCAGTTCATTTCATACAAGCGTCACATTTAGGAACAATCTAAGATGCCAGAGGAAAGTGTCCACAGAAGCATCCACTTTGCTTTTACAGCTTTCTTGTTTAGTGGTCAAAAGTATACTGCTAAGTGCTCCATCTGTAAAAGAATTAAAAAAAAAAAAACATTGAAGAGATGACGGGCAACTTCCAACTTTAATCATCATCTGGCTAGAAATCTCTCAGAGAAGTAGGTGAATCAGTTTATATCAGAGCAGTAGAGAAAAGTCTGTCCGTAACTGAAAGCAGGGGACATATTGATCGGGGAACCAGAATTAAATGTCACTAAGATCGCAAGCTGGTGTCAACTCTCGGTCATCGAGGTCACAGTAAACCACAGTCAAGACAAGTGGACTTCCTTTTCTTGGTTCTTGAAGCTCATAAGGTTGAAAGTTCCCATCAGTCAGATTGAACATCAGCAGTCTTCAGGGTGGAAAGAGAAGCTTCTTCAAAAACATAAACAAGGAAGTGCAGAGTCCTTTTGGATTCAGGCTTCTGGCATCTTCTCCTTCACATCCTGCTGCCACGTACTGTGGCGTATTGATTTTAAAATTGGGCTAAATCAATAACATATTTGTTTTTGTTTTGTTTTTTTTTTAAAGGTACTGGTTATAATAAAGCACCCTGAAATAGGGTTTGTGTCACTGTTGTTTTTGAAATGAAACAAGGACATCTATGCTTAGAATTAAAGTATTTTAAAGACTGTGCTGTGTTTAAAAAGATGACAGCTGTGTAATTTTGATCAGACTCGACACCAACTCTAAAGTTGGGGACTCAGATGTGAAGTTTGATGACTCATCTGCAACACGTTGAGTAGGAGGCAAAAACTGGATAGTAATTCAATACAAACAGTGCTTTTTATACTCGTACAAACGTTAAAACCATATGTTTTATGTGCGGGGACTCTTACATACCATCACTGTCAACTGGAATGACATTTGTGAGTCTTGTTAGCTGGTTAAAATAACTTTTCATTTTGGGTAAGTGCTTGAAGTGTAAAACATTAATTGCCATTTTGTGGCAGGCAGATATTCCATTCAAACTCAAACCTTCTTAGATTTATGTTGATTTGGACCCTTACAAAAGTTTATACTCCTTACCATCTAATAATAGTCCTGGGATTGTTTTAACTTCAGAAAATGTCTTTATCAACAATGATTTAAAGTACTGTCAGCTGTGGAGTACACTTGCTGATTCCACTTTAAAAATATGAGTATATTCATAAGTTTATTAAATATGAGTTTATGTCTTATTTTATTGAATTTATGCTTGTTATTTGCATCAGTCTGAACATCTAGAAATTTTGTTGCACTTCCTTTTTAAGGGCAAATAAAGACATCTGAATGTGAAACGGATAAAGAAGCTCAGAGGTTCTTACTCATAAACCTTTAATTAGATGGTGAGGGTTTTTTGTGACATGCTTATCTTTTTTTGCCTTTTTTTTTAACAGTCTTATGTCTGCACTATCATTACCGTTTTTCTTTCTTCTACTATATTTTATTGTGAAGCATTGTGGGATTTTTATGTGTAACAGGTGTTTCATAAATCAATTTTATCTAAGTAGAGTGCTTTCTGTTTGTAGAAGAGAACTAATGCTGGTGAGCCTGAAGACATGAGCTACAGTGTTTTAGGTGAAGAAGGAACAGCCGTTGGTGTACAGCGGAGTTTTTTATGGTGCAACATTGGATTCACATAAACCACTGGTGCGCACAGTGCTCATTCACAGAAGACATTCACTGTTGTTTGGTTTTAGTTCTGATATTTACTGATTGTAAAACCAACGATCAATATCAGTTGTTCAACTTCTTTCATAAATAATTTAATGTATTGGTAATTAATGGATTATGGACAGTGAACTACTTCACATGGTTAATTATAACCTTTTTCCAGTTTTTTGCAACTTTGTTTTTTTTGTTTGTTGTGGGGGTGTCTTGAATGAGACAGTATGTATAATCAATATAGTGTCCAAAAAAAAAAACAACAAACAAAAAACAAAAGATGTAATTTGTACCTTATTTGTATTTAATAACTATGATCTGATGTGTTGGTCACAGCTGCAGGACAAGACAAGAGCAGGCTCGTCTTAAATATAGCTTCATCCTACATATGCTACTATAGACCTACACTGCAGGAGGACATTGTAGTTTAAAGTTTACCATTTGTTTATGAAATCATATTCAAGGTTGATTATTTGTGCATGCAATCATTTAATCTTTTCTGTTTCGCAAATATGTTATAACACTGAAGATTTTAACACATCATAGCCTAGTGAACAATAGTCTTAACTATGTGAGAGAAAAAGATAATTCTTTTTCAAGGTAACAGCAACTTGAAGCCTGTATGGGAAAATGTTTGAATACGCATGAAGGAATCTAGTAGGGTGCGGTGTGTGATAACTAACCGAACTCTGTTCTGTAAGATTTTATATTCCTTGTTTTTTGTCATAGACAGGGACAAAAATGATATCTGCTGGTTATTGCTTGTGTCCTATTTTTCTTAATAAATTTGTTTTGATTCTAAAGTCGTCTGCAGAATTCCTCTAACTCGGGGCATCAGGATAAGTTTTCAGATCGATATCCTGACAACACCAACATGATCCACTGAGGGGTGCTCCTCACCCTTCTCCTCTCCTCTTCTTCTTTTTCCTTTCTTCACCTCAATCCACAGTTATTAATTAGAAGTATCTCATAATCATAATTGTGCTCCATTGTTCTTGTAGTTTGTTTTGCTAGTCTGCTCCTCTTTTTCTCGTCCGTAGATGTTTGCAGGACAGTTTCCAGAGCTGCATGCTGACCTGCAGTCCCACCCTCTGAATATTTCAGTGTCAGCCATCTACACCTGTTTATATAGTAGTCTCTGTAATACACTAACTAAAAATGTATCAGTCATACATAAAACTCGTAGTTCTACAGTTAACATAATATACCTCGTTTTTTGTAACATTGACAATATACCTGTCCCTCTCCTCTCTCTGTTCTTCATCCTCTCTTTTCTATCTTTCTTTTCCTGCTCTACCAGGATGGTCTTCAGCAGGAGCGCCCCCCCTTATGATCCAAGTCCTGATCAATGAGGCTTTTTTGTTTTTACTTTACATTATTGTTGTTGTTTTAATATTTCCTCAGGGGTCGGTCATGTTTTGGGTCTCTGAAAAGCACCTGGAGTCAATTTGTATTGTAATAGGGGCTAATTAGATACAATTTTAGTGAATAAGACAGAAAACTCATGCAGGTCAAAATGATGATACTGTGGGAAAAAAATTCACTAAAATAAAAGTTGTCAACAGGAAAACAGTGGCAAAAGATCTTATAATATATTTTTCAATTAAATAGAATAAATGCAATTGATTGGTTTTCTGCTTTAATTTGCTATAGAACGTGATCTGATCCTCATCTAATTTACAAAATAATTGACAAAAATGCTGTGTTTAGGGTGAGAACACACACTTATAATGTCTTGTCTCATTAAACATTCATTGCTGGAGTAAAACATGAGTAGACTAATAAAGTAAGTGGACCCTTCAACTAAGACGAACTAGACCCAACGGTTTTCACAGCCCTTTAATGAGTTGTGGTTTACAGGGACGTCGTGATAAAATCCACTCAAATATGTTTAGCTTGATGTTCATATAAATCACCAGCTGAGGTTAACCATTTCTCAAAAAGCAGATCCCCGAAGAGGTGTGATCAAGAGATGTTGATCTGCATGAGGCTGGAAAGGGATGAGAGACGATCTCTAAGTGTTCAAGCATCCATCCGATCATAGTTAAGACAAATAGTATAGAAATATATTTAGCACACCCACTCTTTCTGGAACAGAATCCAAAAGCACAACACAGAAAATCTAATGAAGTAAAGAAGAACCCACAAGGATCAATTACAGGCTTGAAGACATCACTTGAAACTTCTCTGCTCACATGGAAGCCACTGAACAGGTACAGTGTCGATGCACAAAGACAGCACTCTCTAATAATTAAAATGAAATAAAATATCCTAGAGCTGAGGGTTAGTAAAAATCTAAGGAAAATTAACTTAAGTGTGGAATTAAATCCACACAGAGTGGTTCAAAAAATAAAAAAGTAAAAAATTAATAATTTTTGCAGGAGCCAAGTTAACACCCAGAATTCAGTCCCATTGAGATGCTGTCGAGGGACCTAAAGAAAACTGTTCATATGAAACATCTTTGTGATATGTTTGAGCTGATGCAGTTCAGGAAGGAGGAACGGCTAAAAATTCCTTCTGAACATTGAGCAAGAGCGATCCACAGCAACTGAAAGAGCTTCTTGGTGTCATTCTAGCCAAAGGAGATCCAACTAGCTATTAACTCCAAGGGTTCACTTACTACTTCTTCAGCAATGTCAAGGTTTAATTATTTGTGTTCAAAAAAAAGACATAACCATTATGTTGCCCTCACTACAGTGTAGGAACTACAGCTATACAACTAGTTAAACTCTTGCTTGTAGAAATGAAAAGGAGTCGTAGTAAATGATCCTCGCTGACCTTTACTGTGGCTCTATGGATCGTCTCATACAAACAGAGTGAAAAGACATTGCTTCTGTGACATTTACAACGTGAAAAGTATTGGACGTAAAAAGCTTGCAGTGGGATTAGTTTGCTACCTTGGTAACGGACAGGAAAAGAACGTAATAGACAACAAAATAAAAGTCTTCCCATCAAAATAAAAGTCCAACTAACATTATGTCTCGCAAGACAACACAACCATAACTATTTGTGTGTTACCTTCTTAAACACACTATCTGTTTATTATTGTGACTAAGATGAAGGCCAGATCACATTTTATGCCAGATTTATGCATAAAACAGAGTAAATTTCAAAACTGTTAACACAAGATCACAGCAAAGCACAGGAGATAAACACAAACACCGACCACCACAGATCCCAACATTCCTGTTACGCTTCATCAAAAAAGGACTGGACTCACTGGGGTCGTGGAACCGGGGGGGATGTAGAACAAAGGGACTCCGTTTTTGGTGCTCTCTGGAATCATATAGTTCTCAGGAATTGAATTGAATGACTGGAGGTGCACCAACATCTGATCAGTCTGGTTGATGCTGGACAGAGTTACAGCACATTAAAAAAAAAAGAAATGCTTTTTAAATTTTAAACAAAAGTTTAAGTGCACATGCTACTTCCACGGATGGAGATGCAGTACCTCTGAAGGGTGTTCCAGAAACGGCGGATGACGGATGTGCGGTATGGACTGGTAATGGGCTTCCTCTGGGTGCAGCTGATGTCATGCAAGATGTCATAGGTTCCCTCCATCGTCACCTCCACCCTGGTGGTTCTTTTGAAGGGCTCCAGTGGCCAGGATGCAGATGCGTGGTACTCTATATGCATATTGTGTTTCCATAAGAGAACCAACTTGACCTCCAGCTGAGTCCCACCTTTATTTACAAAAAAAACAAACAAAAAACAACAACAAAACGCCTCACTCTTAGCAGAGAAAAAACATCCCTGTTCTTTCCTACCTCAATGAAGCTTCAGCAAGGCAGTTTACCTTTGGTTAGGCTGATGTCTCTGATGGTGTAGCCCTCCCTCAGTCGCACTGATACCACACTGATTAAATGAGCATGGACTTCTTTCTCTGTGTGCTTCTTCCTCCTCATGACCAGCGACGGATTTCCACTGGCTGACACCAGGTGTTCGTTGAAGAGTTTGTGTTGGGAAACTACAAAACCATCAACAAGTCAGCACGTCTCATTGTAATCATTGTAAACTTTGTTAGTCAACAAACTGAAGAGGAAGCATTACAAAGAATGTGTTTGAAACCATTTACTTGGGTGTCTAATATAAAAACGAAATAAAAAGCTTTAAGATGACACAGTCTTATCCCCTTATTTAAAAGATTTGTAAAGTTAGCACCCTCTCTTTGAAGTCTATGTTTTTTCTGTCAAACAAATATCAAATCATTGGGGAGCCACCTGCCCTTTTATGGGTATCAGTCAGCCATTTCCACTGGGCTCAGTTATTCCATGTACAATTAACCAAGAGAGTAAGACCCATAATACCAAACTAAAAAAAAACAAATTTCAAACAGACAAACTAAACAGAACTGAAGTCTCCTCTACATAATCAAGCAATCAAAAATCTATTTTACCAATGACTACTATGAATATTGTGGCTCATGTAAGCAATCAAAACCAAAACAGTAACTTTACAGAAGGAATAATGCGTGGCAGGGGGCAAGATGTTTTGAAAAAAAAAGAATTAACTCTGACATTGGTCCTTTTTTTTTTTTGAGTCTGTATACAGCTGAAAAAAGTATAATGGAGGTAAAAACTGAGGTCATTAAACTATAAGGTTAATCTAGCCTCCCTTTAAGAAGATGACATTAAGATGGCTGCAAAGGTAAACTACAGAAGAAGAAATGTCTCAGTTGTTCAAACAAAAAAATAAGCAGAAGATGGAAGAAGGTGTCGGCCCTCCCTGAGCCGACACCTTATCGTGGTGGAGGGGTTTGAGTGTTCCAATGATCCTAGGAGCTCAGTTGTCCGGGG